>JASDQU010738482.1:51583-62721 GCA_032191745.1 Picea mariana | reverse complement strand
TATATATATATATATATATATATATATATATATATATATATACTACATCCGATGTCCCCATCTATCCTGTAGATTATACATTATCCACAAAATATAAAAGTCTGGCAGGTTGACTGTCAATTAGTCTATAAACCATACAATATTTGACAAAAAGAAATACACCAAAATATCGCTTTGATGAGCATAGTTTTTTTAAGAGGTCGAGACTTCATGAAAAGGACTGTGGTAGAAACCGTGGATGTCGGTTGCTGATTGTTCTTCAATAAACTATCGACCATGCTATAATTGTGAGGCTTCTTTGGAAAGCCCGTCTACCAATTGATTCTGCTCCCTAGCACTTGTTACAACACTTATCACTTTCCATTTCCCCAATTTTTTGCCATGCAATAGGGTTAGGATCCATATATATATATAATAAGGACATAAATAGTATTTCAATGAGCCATCATGGAATTACATGGAGAATATAAATTATTTATTTATTTTATTTTGAAATTGAAAATATGGACGGGTGAAAGTCATATCCTACAGGCCTAACAACTCAACCTCACTAGCGAAAGATAGAACAATGGGGTCACCAAAACAATCAACGGTCCAAGAACATGGTCCCCCCCACCCCCTGGTTTTATTAAATTAAACTTTGATGGCGCGTCAAAAGGGAATCCAGGTCTAACGGGCTTTGGTGCGGTCCTCCGAGATGAAAAGGGGAAAATTTTGCATTATGTGGAAAGCTATCTAGGATTCAATACAAATAATGCAGCTGAGCTTTGGAACCTTCTCATAGGAATCAAGTTAGCAACAAACCATGAATTACATAAGATCATAGTGGAGGGAGATTCCCAGATTAACATCCAACTTATCACTAAAATCATTAATGGTTCACAACCCCTGAAGGTCTCACCCAGTTGGAGACTCTCGGGATTGCTGGAAGATTTAAATTCCTTCTTACGGCCCAATCTCACCCTAATCCCCTCACATGTGAAAATAGAGGCAAAAAAGATAGATGACTTCCTGGAAAATGAGGGCGTGGCTTCCATGGTGGAGTTGATCCACTGGAATGTGAAAACCTCTCCTCAATCTGGACTTTCAAACCATTGTCTGAACTTAACCAAGAAATATTATTTGATCCTAGATGGGGTGCCACATAGCTACGGGAGGCCACATAGCCTACCCCAAGCCCAAGCCATAAATATGGCAGGTCGATGCCCTTCACCTCAATCTTGAAGGAAGGGAAACCATTACTTCTTGTTGAGACGGGGAGGACAGCTCCCTCGCATGAAGCTAATGGCGGCACCTAGATGTAAATGCAGAGGAGGGTTCAGTACTGTGGTCATGTCGAGCATGGGCTTATCTCTCCAACTCGGACGAGGTTGGCTCAATTTCTCTCTCGCGCTCCACCTCCTTGGAAACTCTGAGAACACGAACTGCGTGCAATGGATTCTCGTTGCGCCTCCCCAAAGAATTATCAACCCTTCCGGCCTAGCCATGCCAAGGGAGAGAGGCAAGCCAAGGCCCGTCCTAGCATGGTACAGTCTAGCTTCCCGACATAGGTGTGTGCAGAGGTTGGAACGCGCCCCATCCATAGCTCGAACTCAACGTTGGGAGTGGCCAAGAACATCACCAATGACATATGTTGAGGAGGAGATTCCAGAGAAACCCATCCAGATTCCTCCAGAATCTCTTCTCTTCACTTTCCCGAATGATTTGCAGTCCCCCAGGCATAATCCAGCAAGCACAAGCACCTTGGCTGCCATGGAGGGAGCTACATGTATAATTGAAGAGGAATTCCTAGGGGAATTCCCCCATATGGACTCCATTGCCTCAATTCAGAACACAAACGACCCAGTTGGTACAACGGTGGAGGAGGGCAAGGCGATGGAGGTCATGGACACTGGTATAGTGGTAGAGGATGCCAAAGTAGTGGAGGTCATGGTCACAACGTTGGAGGACTCGGGAGCTGAGGTGTAGGGCCACCCCATCTTGGTGCCTCCACCACTCACTACTCTCCCTGATTTATTCCATGCTCCACCAACTTTCTTCCATCCGGAGTAGCTCGAGCTCGTCTTTGGGCTAAGGAGCCAGATGGCACACTAGATACACCAAGACACCCTCATGCAGTAGAGGATCGACATGTTGTATGAAGCGTTATCAAAAACACCAACAACTCAGCATTGCCCAACTTGCACAAGGCCCTTCATGCTCCATCCCAGGGATGGCCCTTCCATAGGTGCTCCGAATGACTTGCCCCCAGGTGCTAATGTTTAACTTCTTTGCTATGGATACCTCGCACACTCTCGGCCTAGCTCTCGATACTGCGATGATGCAATTTTACAGTTCAATCCTCTTTTTTCAGTTGGTATTTTTTCTTAGATGCATAGAACAGTTCAATCAGAACATGAATCCGCCACCTGCCCTGGTTTCCATTTGGCAGGGTAGATGGCAGATAGCTATTTTGTTTAAAATTATCACAATCTACAACATGTTCTGGTTTCCGCTAATTTGGCGGAACAGGTGGCAGACTGCGGACATGTGGCATTTTTGTACTATAAAATAACAGTAATAGGAAACACCCTTTTTTATTAACAAAAAAAAAGAAATTGAAAATATGGAATTTAATATCACAATGTCAAAAATAAAGAGAATTGGAAAAAAAAATTGGTCTAACACATGAAATAATACACACTAAAAGATCGATAGTATGTTATATATCTACTAAACAATATGCTAAACGTTTTTGCTTCTCAATATCTAATGAAAAAGGGACTTGTTCAATATAATGAACACATAAAGAAAAAGGCATAAAGGGGTAGTAAGAAACAATGTCGAGGACAAGTAACCCAATGCTAAAGCTCCCTCTTGAAAGATATTGTATAAAAATATCCTAGCTCATGAAAGATAGATGAACAAATAAAAAGACCTATGCATATAAATGAGTTTGAGGGTCATCACATGAAGTCTTTACCTTCCCTTTTCCATATTTATTCATCACATTACCTATCGTTCACCTAGGGTATTCAAAAATACTTGTTTTCCTAGGACTTGTCACATGTATAAGGGTTAATGTTATTTCCGTTTGGTAAAAATTACACAAATATTAAAACTAACCCTTGTTTATTATGTTGCATTAAGAGAGATCATTATGTATTATCATCTAATAGGCTTTCCAAGAAGCTAGACCCATCACTCCAAGTGGGTACCTTGCACTGGGATATGTGTACCATGCCTCGAGATCTATGATATTGCATTGGGATCCATGATGTCGCATTGGGATCCATGTACTTATATTTGGCCATATCTTCAAACATTGGGATCTATGTCATTTACCTTGGGATTCATGTGCTACATTGGGATACATGTAACTACATTGGGATCTGTGATAGTGCATCAGGGCATGACAAGGACATGTCATCACACTTGCCACATGGACCACTCAGATTTTTTCTCCTTACACAGTTGGACATTGTACTCACACTTGTGCATTTTTATTCCCTTCTTGGACCATGTGTCGGAGATTTTTATACATTTGAGGAGACAATTATAGGTTGTTGGAGTAGTTGCAGGTGGTTAGGTTGACCAATAGGTGATGTGGCATTGACCACCTTGATTTTCTTAAGGAACGCCCACACTGAGGTGGCCACATGTGACACTTACCATTGGATTCTCTCTTGGATGTCCCACACATGTGAGGGTTATGTCACATCTTGGGAGTTGGTTGTTTCATGTTTGTACCATTCCCTAGCTTTCAGGAGTTGGTTAGAGGATCATTTGGGTCCATGGACCATATTTGACTCACCTTTCACTCCTTGATGAGAAGTTGGCACATTTTTTTAGGGGTGCATCTCTCCTAGGACTCTCTAGTCCACATGCGTGGCCCTATTTTGATGTATTTGACCATTTTGAGAGGGGCACTCTTGTATTGAAGGTTTTTGAGGGACATTTTATCTCAAGTATTGTATTTTCCCAGGGTTTTGACTGGGACAATGGTTTTGAGCTCATGGTATTAAGCTAGAACATTGTATTTAGGAAGCTCCTTAACTATAAAAGGAGGAGACCTCTCTCATTTTCTTTGTTGGATATTAATGAGAAAACTAGCTTACAAGAGTTCTTGTGCATCTATATTTCTTCTAAGTGAATGTTCAACTATTTTTCAAGGGTTTAGATAAAAAAAATCAGGTTTGTTGGAGGAAAAAGCTACTACAAGGCCAAAGAATAGCATCATGCTCCACTTATAAGGGTAACTCAAGGTATAGTCTTCTTGCCTTACCCCTTTGACCATTGAAGAATTGTTCCATTGCATTAAAGTGGGATGTCTTAGGGCTCTTCCCTTTTTCCTTGGCCAACCTTTCAGATCATATTGTTAGTACTTGGAGAGGATTCTTAAAGGACCAATCCCCCCATCAAAATATTGAAGAGAACCTTCTAGCCCGAGTTAACGTATGAGAGGAAATCCTTCGAGTGACATCAACATTGTAGAGACCCCATAGCCATCTCTAGGCACTGGTCTATCCTTTTTCTTCAACCACCAAAAAAACCAAAATCATATTTTCCTTTCTTTGTTTCTTTTCTATATTTGTTTTGCAATCTAGGGTTCACCTTGTCCTATTTTTGGTCTAGATTGTTTGGGATTCAATGATATATCTAATGTTTAGATTTAATTTATGCTAGCTTGATCTTCAAAAGGTGTTATTTGGTACTAGCATATCAAGGGTTTTGAATATAAGTTTCATTGCCACATCTTTTTTATCTAACCCTTGCATATTGGGGTATCCTTAAAGAGAAACGAAAATTATTATTCTTGTGGATGCCCTAGATATTGTTGCTTGGAACATGTGGTATTGACCCTAATTAGATCGTTCATTCTTGCAATTTTGAATTTTGGTCAATGATTATCACACTCACATATAACAAACAATGATATCATAAGTACAAACAATTTGGCTTATTGATGTCCCATCTCTGGTTAACTTGTTGAATACATTTGTGAATAAGGGTTACAATTTATCATTAGTCCAACATTAAAGGTTTTATTGCTCTAAACCATGCCCAATGACACATCGATGTAAATAAATGAGTAATGAACTCTCTAGAATGGGAATCTTTGTCTCATTTCTGATCATTGTCCAATGACCTCCCTCGCAAGGAAAATCATCACTTCTATTTTGATCACTGTGCAAAGGTGTCTTAACTATCCTAAAAATACAGAGTTATTATCTCATTGAATGTTATTGTTACACGGCTCATTTTTGAAAAGTTTGATGAGTATTGTGCTATAAACTATCTCGAGTGACAAATCGATTCCTTGGTAAGTCCAACGACCTTATGAAATGGCCTAATGTTATCACTTTGGGTTATTGTTTGAGGGTCTCTTCTTGATTTTCAAACTGGAGAGTTTAAGAGTACATGTGATGATGATGATATAGTTGTTATTTGGCCAATGTTTATGTGTTTTATTTCTCCATTTTATCTCTAGGATCAGATTAATGCATGAAATGTTACAAAAATTTCATTAAGAGATAATGCAACCTTACTTTTATTGTTGTTTACATGGTGATTTCACTTTTTAGGAGTTACAGAGTCGAGGTTAATGCTATCGATTAATACATCACTGCTTTACATAGTTCATGCTCTCGATTGCTTCGACATTTATGATGTTATCACAGATCTAATATCTGGTTCAAATATTCTATCCTAGATCTCTGGTGAAATAACCCTAACTGTTGTCATTTATGTGGATGAGTAACTAGAAATATTTCATTATATTGAAGGCATTTTTAGGCAATCCTCTCTTTGCAATACCTAGCATAAAAATCATAAATAGATGCATTGTGGGAATGATATAACTATGCAATCTAGTAATCAAGACTTTATTGTTTGAATAGTATGACACATCTTTGTTAGCACACTTTCATTTGCTTACCTCATTCACACAGGGCTTAGTGCCTTATCGCAACAACATATTACAACAACACTTATTAGATATTCTTATATGGTTCAAAGTGTTCTTTACTATCTCTCATTTTGACAATATTCATTAGATAAATGTGATATTGATTTCCCTTATTATTTCAATACAACAATTCATATTTCCTTTGATTGCAAGATCATTGGTTCAATAGTAACACTTTGTGCAAATTTGCTCTTGGGTTGATAAGAATGCCACCCATTTCCTTTGTGCAATTTTACTAATAAACTTTGGTGTATAACTTGTAGATGGATGGTAATAAATGATGTATGGTGAATGGTGCATTGCTATAACTTGTAGATGGATGGTAATAAATGATGTATGGTGAATGGTGCATTGCTTTGACATATTTATACTTCATATTTGTAAAAAAATAAATCATTTGAAGCACTGTCAACAGAGAATTATTGTCTAAATTATACCTTGAGCTCATATTCTTGTCTTTTCTTCTCTCATACTTGAGGTGATTTTCCCTTAAGAGAAGATAGAAAATATAATTCAAACCAAGTCCTAACCTTCCCCTTTCAGGTACAATGGTGGGACTTAGTTATGACTCCTCATGAATACCCTCCTTAGGTTAGAAACCTTAGCCTTAAAGTGAAGAGGCAAGGTCACTGTTGTGACAGTGGGTGGCTTACCTAGAAATTTGTGATGTTTTCCTATACATTTGATTTGAGTAGTATTAACTTTTGTTACATGCCACATTATATGACTTTAATAGCTTTCTCATATACAACCTTTTTTTTAAATCAAGGTTTTACCTACTTTCACAAGTCATTTAATTAGTCTATGTTATTTCCTTTTCTCTAGCCACATGTTGATGTTCAATATATGCCATATGATAACCCACGTTATGTTATTGAAAATTTGATTAAATATCATGCTTGTGAGTGTATTTGTCCAAAACATGGTAAAAAATATCAATCATAATGTTAATCTTGCATTCAATGGAACAACTCAAAAATTTATGTAAACAAATATTTTGCAGAAGCACACATGTGCCATCCACCCCTACATGCATGTCATATAAGTGATTGTGATATCAAGCCAATACCATCCATGTGCACAATGCTTCCTTTCCATGATAAGTTATGAAAATAGAATTGATTGTGTTTGTCAGACATGTTTTGCAGTCGTAGTCTCGTTAATAGATCTTTCATCCATTGGACCAGATCGTAAATCGTTCGAGACAATAATTCTACAGTTGTACCTAAAGAAGATCATGTCTCTTCATTTGAAGCTTTATCTAACAATTAGTTTAAGTGTTTCTCAATAGCCACGTCAAATCTATCGGGGTTGGAGAAATGTCATGCTCCAATGCAAGGCAAACATGACATTCGACCAATGCTATTGATGTTCACAATTCACGACAACTACCCTTCCACAAGCTTATGGGAATGATGTTAGTGAAAGTGGTAGTATCTCACCTTTTGAGTGCTTCTTATGTTATGAAAACTATAGTTTCTTCAGACAACTAGACTTGGATGTAGCGTGTACTTACCTTGAGGGAAATATTTACAACCCTAATGGCTTTGACCGAGCTATTGAGACACACTTACACCAATTTTTAGATAAAGTTGCAAATGGAATGACATGATCTTCTTTCGGTACAACTATAGACTCATTGTCTTGAACGATTTATGGTCTAGTCTAGTGCACGATAGATCCATCTCTTGAAGATTGCAAAACATGTTTGGCAACATCAATCAATTCTATTTGCATAGATTATCATGGAGAGGAAGGAGTTAATCTTCAGGACTAGAGTTGCATAGTTCATTATGAAATATCAATTTGCTATGACTCAGTTGTGCTTTCACCAACCCCCTGCGAAAACACCACTAATTAGTAGTAGAGATTCAAACAAAACACCCATTGTGGAAAAACCATTGATTAGTAGTAGAGACAAGTCTTCAAACAAAGCACCCATAATTTTAGGTGTTGTGAGTAGGCTTGGTTCTTCTCCTCATCATATGCGTGTTCACAACCATGGGAACTTGGAAGACTAAAGTATGCACTATTTCGAAGGGGATATAAAGGTATTGTACTTGATGATATGAGTTGGTTTTATTTTTAACGATAACATGTCGATCTTCAATATATGACATCTGATGACCCACATTATGCTATTGAAAATTTGATTAAATATAGTGCTTGTGAGTTTCTTTGTCCAAAACATGGTAAAAAATATCAATGATAATGTTAATCTCGATGGGACAACTCAAAAAGCTATGTAAACAAATATTTTGCAGAAGAACGCATGTGGCATACATCCCTACAGGCATGTCATATAAGTGTTTGTATTTATTATATTGGTGGTGACCCATTTTCATAGATTATTATGCTTCTTTGTAGCCCCTTTATCCATGGTTTGACTCTCTAATCATTTCCCCTTGGGTCTCATTTCATTGCCTCCTGCCTACAACATGATCATTATAGTTTTCCCTCACAATAATACATATATAGTGATGAGATCAAGTGATTTACATGAAGAATCTCAAACATAGTGCTCTCACACCAATCACCATGCGTTATCTACAAAAAATGTGTTTTCCAACTAACTTGCTTTAGCCTTTCCATATATTTTGTACTGGGAAAATGAAATATTTTCTTTATGTTATGTCTACCCTAGCAAAAATGCTCTCTACATTTTACAATCAATTTGCGAAAAGAGATTTGTCATTTCTCATCATTCAAAAGTGATCAACAAACAAGCAATATGATTAAAAGAAAAGTCAAAACTGGGCATGGCATAAAGCTTAGAAACTTTCCAATAGAAGGGAAAAAGTGTCAAAAAAATAAAAACAAAAAAGTTATTCTAGGAGGAATGTCAAGATGGTAAATCCATGAACAATAGAAGCATGATAATACCATGGAGGAAAACTGAATAGTAAATCTTGCTTTCAAAGAAAATAGCAGCATGCATGTCATATCGTATAACAATTCTATGAACATGTATCCCTCTCAACTCATTAAAGTTGTAAAATGGCTCACTGTAACCATGAGATTATATTACATTTCAGATTATATTACATTTAAGATTGTATCCCAACAGAATTCACTGCAACCATGATATAATATATATATATATATATATATATATATATATATATATATATATATATATATAAACATTTTAATAGCAATGCATGGACATCAATGTGACCTTGTGTATTATTAAAATAAGAAATCATGTTCCTATTGCTTCATAATTCAATAGTCAAAACCTCAAAGACTATTGGTGAAAACCTAATTCAAGTACTTTTAGCTTTGACCAATATTGAAATAATGATAATTTAAACTCTTTGAAAATTTCAGGATTTTGAGTGCCCAAATAAGTACAGACAAAATCTTAGCCTATCCATGTTGAAAGAGGAGGCCTTAACAAACATTCCCTTCTTAGAATCTTCACCTTCAGCAAAGTATCACCCTAGTTGGGCAAGATAATTTTCCTTAGCTCAAATAAGGAGCACTCTCTATGTTGCTTGAGCATTCTCCAGAGGACCCTTCCAGGTCTTGAGACATGTGTTTTGAAAGGCCCGTACATAAGAAGAGAAAACATGAAGTGGATTTGGGATTTGGTTTATTGCATTCAAATTCAAGGTTGCTTCAACCTTTAACTGTCCTCACTAGAACTATATGAAATACAAAATAGAACAAAGTTCGAGAGAATGTAAAACAAACAAATTGTTGTAATGTCCTACAAAGCATAAGGGTTTAAGATAATGGCAATTCTTACAAGTAGACGCCATAATCTTAGGGACAGTTGGCGAAACCCTCCTCTTGAGAATTTTAAGAGTGTACTTTGCAATAAGTTGTAGTGTTTCTTTCCCCTTCTTCTCGACACCAGGAGTCGCCATAATGGACTTTAACAAAGCACCCTCAAACAAAAAAACGTTATGTGCCAAGTAGAAGAAAACCTAACCCTGTGCTTTCTTTGCCACTTCAATGGTTCCATCAATGGAATGGTCTCCATCTAGAAGGTATCTATTGCTCAACAATTAACACAAGGTTATTGTCCTAAAAGAGAAACAACAATTGAATAAAATTTAGCTCAATATATAACTTATCCCAATACATAAATCCGACCAAAAAAAATCTTAAGGATGCTACATATATTGAAGATGTCATTGACACATATTTTTAGTGTAACGACCTCATATTGCTTAGTTGTCAAATAACAGAAAAGAGAACTACACATCATTCTGAAAAAAAATTCAAGGTAAGCCCACTCTTGATCACTAGAGTGAAAAGTGTAATCATATTTCCTTTTACAAAGATACCCAAGAAACAGGAACATGACATGTAAACAACGAGAAGATTCATTGACAACTAACTCAAAAGGCCCATTACAAAACAAGAATCATCTACCTTGAGAAGTCTGAAATATACAAAGAAACTCAGTGTAGAGGAAACACACTACATGCTTAAATAACAGATATCAATTCAAAAAGGTCAAGTGTAAATTTAAGAACCCCCAAAACAAGTGCATTCTCTATGTATATCATGGTTATGTCGTACTTTAATTCTTAAATAAGCACGATATTTTTTTTAATTTTAAATGCATACTCACCATTTAGAAAATCTTGAACCTTGCATGTAGTACTTGACAAATAGTGAGGCTAATCCCTCCAAGCCCTGCCATGAAGATTCATTGTTTGAACATGTCACTGGGAAAAAACCCTTCATACACATGAAACATAATAAAAAATAAGAATTAAACCATTGTTGAAAGACATCCAGGCTCAAAAAACTATTAAAATAATCCTTGAGAAGAACATAATGAAAAAAACAAATCAAAGACATACACTAGTCAAGAAAAAGCACAACATAAGCACAATGAAACAAGACTCAAGTCAATACCTTGTCAATTGTAATTCCAGGCACAAATTTCTTCTCACACAAACAATCAACAAATTCATTTCCATCAGTTGACTTGTAGAGGGTCTCTTCAAAAAGGATGGAACTAGAAATATATTCCCCAAGTCCTGGTGTGTCAACAACCATTCCCTGTATGGCTGGTTGATTTTAGTGTTTCCAATTCCAATGGAAGCAATCCTACTCCCATAAGTGCCATTGGACTTGAGAATACTAGGACCGGGAAATACAATATTTTTCTATAAAACCATGTTGCAAAATCAGAAAACATAAGATTCAATGTGTTCACATTCAAGATATT
>JASDQU010738482.1:40287-51156 GCA_032191745.1 Picea mariana | reverse complement strand
ATCCAAGTCTATTCCCCTATCTTGTTCTGAAACTTTCTATATCTATCATGGTGTTTGCAATCTCTATCTTCCTCCTTCTCCTTTTCCTTATATAATCTCTTCATGTGCTATTTATAACCAAATAGTATTTCAATGTTATCTTTCATCACTGCTATCACAATCAGCCTGTGAGAAACAGTTTTCACCCTCTATTGAAAACCACAGAAAAGCATTGTTAGGTGAGGGAAATCCATATACATCCAGGGAGAGAAAAGAAGGATAAACTATAAGCAAGAGAAAAAGACAAAGCAAAAGACCAAAACCATCTTTTCCACATGAGACTGCCTTGAAGACAAACCAAAATTTCTCTCATTCGGACACACTACAGGCACAGGTGTAGCTCTTACAGATGTGGTAGTGTGAGACATGGGAAGAACTTGAGGAATCTGGTAGAATATAAGTAAAAGGAAATACAACAAGAGTTTAAAATTAATTTTTCTATATGTTTTTATGATAGCTTTAATAAAATCAATAAAAATTACCAATGGACGACATGTCGCCACTAGGATTTGGCTCAAAACCTCTCACACGTGAATATGAATCCTCAATGAAATAGACTAAACCATGATCTCCAACAAGGTACCCACAACTATAATGTTTCCAATCCCACCTTCTACCCCAACAACCTCCTCCATGGAACCCTTTCCCTCGCCCTCACTCTTCGTGCTTGTCTCTTCTCCCACATTCATGAATCCTCCACCCTACTCTCCCTCACACTCACCCACACCCACATATACTCTTCTCCACTACCCAAACCTTGCCCTCTCCTTTCTCTTGGTCTATTGACCCTACCCCCTTCATTCCTCCCTCGCATAGAAGCTCAAGGATGAACCCATCCTCCATGCAAATTTCAAACCTCATGCAACAAATAGATTTATAGGACCATTCGATGGGATTGACTACTTTATGTTCATTTTATTTTCAATGTTCATTATTCATTGTTAATTTTCAGTTTTAACTTTTTTGAGCCTGGACTCTAGATATTGATGACTGCAAACTGAGTATTTTGATTTACTATTTCAGACTTCAGTATCTAATATTTTTCTTAGTACTATTTAAATTCTAGAATGATGAATCTGAATCAGTGTATACAATATTTCATTTATGAATCAATGTATTTTGTTTCTGAATCTAAATCTAATTTGTGTTTATATCATTTACAAATTTGAATTTAGTATTTACAATGCACAATGATGAATGTGCATGGGATGAATTGTTATTCTTGGGATTTTATCATTTTTATTTTTACTTGTATAATTTTAGAGACAAGGCCCCCTATGCTAGGGACCCTAATATCCCCCCTCCCCCATAAATTTCCCTAAAATCTAGGAGGTCTCTCCACACATCCCCCATTTGTATTTTGCTTCTCTCATCCTCCTACATCCCCAAAACTTGGTGGAACATTGCTTCAAGCCCTTGCATTGGTGGTATCATGGGGAAATGGTTAGCTTGAAATTATAGAATTTTCCAAGGAAACAAGTTGCCACCGTTTCAATGTGCTTCTCAAATTGAAACAAAATTCAATTGTATAAAGGTGCCCATTAATAGTGAAAAACAAATGACTCTAGAACATCCTATTACAGATCAATGGGTTAGGGGATATACTTTATCTATTAGAGGCACACTATTTTCAATTCAAGGCTGGTTCAGGGAGATTGTCTAACAATTATGCTGAATTGCTACCTTTGAAACTTTTTCTGAAAATATTCAACATTTAATTTTTCCATATGATTATTTGTACTTGATCAATAAACATAATTATTGTAGGAATCACATCCACTTGTAATGTCCCACTTGCTACATCTTAACTTGACTTTGCAACTACTGTAGAGATTGATGGCCGGTGTGTTTGATAGTCTCTTTCCCCAAGAGATAGTGAGTATGAAATCTTTCCTAGACTATCAACCCATGTTTATAAATTGCACATTTCAGATTTCCTCAAATGTTTATGGGGATTCATCAAATGTTAACATAAAGGCCAATTATTTGGCCAAAGAAGGATTGCAATTGGTATATAATGTAGGATGGTTACATAAGTTCAAGTATGGCATAGAACTGCCAAAGATCCAAATGGCCATTATGAGGATACAAATCTGTTAAATAAAAAAATGATCAAAAGGTTGTTCATAGAATGAAAGCTATCCATCTTGCACCATAACAGAGTATATTTGAAACCATAAAGAGAAACCAGTAATAATTATGGTTGTAGGATTCAAATACTTATTATGTTTTGTTGTTCAAGGATGTTATAGGACTGCTAGAGATCCAAATGGTCATTATGGGGATACAAATGACTAATAACCTGAGAAATTATCAAAAGTTTATTTATCTAGCAAAGCTAGTGATACTCATGGCTATATGATTCAAATATTTATTATGGTTTGTTGGAAATACTTCAATTAATTATAGATAAGTGATTAAAATTTGTCTTTGAAGCAAGATGAATGTAAGATTAGGTAAGTGATTAAAATATTTATTCTGGCTGGAAATCTTGTTGATAAATACACATAAGTGGATTTTAATAAAAATCATTTGGAAACATCAAGTGGAAGCTAGGGATAATTATGGTTGTGGGATTCAACTATTGAATATGTTTTGATCAAAATATATTTGATAAGTAAAGACAAATGAATCAAAATTGTTAAATATGCAAATATGCAATAAAAACTCACTAATATGCACCAAGAAGAATATTTTCCACATTTCAACAAGGTTTTACACCATTTCATGAAGATTAAATAAAGAATTTTATTCCAAAGCCTGGAAGATCTTTCAATCACACCTTCAAATGGAGAGAGTAAACTCTTATATAAGTTTCAACTTTATCTCCTCAACAATAAAGAATTATTGTTTTCCTAAGTCCATTAGTTCCCAATCAATATCAATAAAATATTACAATCCAAACCTCCTCCAATACCACACTAAAGATAGTGATAGGCTGTTGAGATCTCCTTTCTTATCCAAGAGAAATCAATAAAAACATGCTAGTAAAACAATACAATAATTTTCTCAAGTAATCAACTCCGAGACACAAGTCAACTAGTAAAATAATGGAGTGGTTGGTTACGTGGATCCTCCAAGAGTGTGAAACCTCCGTCCTCAATTGGTTGATAGCCTCCAAGAGTGGAATGTGTGGCCTCTTCTAGGTGTTCTTGATAATCATGGTGCCATGTGTCATCCCCCTATGCCCAACGTTCTCCAATAAATTAACCAACCCTCAAAAGGTGGGGCACTTAATTTAATTGAGTAATTTCACCATGTTAACAGTCAGAATATGTGGGGTGCTCCTCAAAAGGATGACCATTTTCCCAAACACTCAATTAAGTTTCAACTATTTAGACCATAATAAGAGCTATTTTTAGATATATCCTTAAAGGATGGTCTTTACTATTAGGCACCCTACTCAAATTAATGTAACAAATTCCCCATGATGTGAAATATGGACTTATATGTGGATATAGTTGAGAAGAGGTCAATGGTTGTTATAACAACCTTCTCAAAACGTGGCTTCCTTCAATACCATATCTTATTATTTATGCAAAAATCCACAACAAATAGACCTGAACCCATATGATCTTTCTCCACTGAATGTTGGGAGTATTCTCCCCTGAAAGGTGTGCCTTTGTTGTGACAAGGAAGCAAAATTATGGATAAGAACCATTGGAATTATGAAGAAGGTGAGGCAGTAAGTTGAAATATGCTCGGACATATCTGAAAACATCCATGAGAAATCACCTTCGAGACTGTCTAGAAACACTTCTTATGATCGTTGTTTCATTCCTATGTTTATGGAGCAATTTCTTCTTAGATGTTCATATGAACATGCAACCAAATTTTCCAAGTAGCCCGAAAGATGAAGGGTATTTCGTTAACCCCTTAGAATATGGATCTCACCTTACTTCACCTTAACAACAACCAAACCTGAGGCTTCAACTTGATAAGGATTTCATATGACTCAAGAAAATCAACCAGTCCTACTCCCCACTCAAACATATTTGTACCACAAGGCTTTGTAGTAGCTCCAACTAGTGCTTGTTCCTGAGAGACTTTTACAACCAATACTAATTTATGATCCTATCATTTCTCTGCAACAACATATGTTTTGATGTCTATATACCATTTTATTTTGTTGTAGATCATGTACAGAGGGAAATAATTCACTCCAATGGTGCACTCTGCCTACATGTTGTATTTGGCATGAAGTGAGGCTTGTGAAAAGGTATCTTTACATGTTGACTTGGTACAGGAACTAATGCACACAATAGTATATACATACTATGAGAGTGGAGACTTAAAATAAGCTTTAATAAGGACCATTGGCATTATAAAGAAGGCAAGGTAGTAAGTCAAAATCTGTTCAGGCTCAGACAGATCTGAAAACATCCATGAGAAATCACCTTCGGGACTATCTAGAAACACTTCTTATGACCGTTGTTTCATGCCTCTATTTATGGAGCAATTTCTTCTTAGATGTTCATATGAACATGAAACCGAATTTTCCAAGTAGCCCCAAATATGAACGGCGTTTCCTTAACCCCTTATAATATGGATGTCACCTTACTTAAACTTAGGAACATCCATACCTGAGGCTTCAACTTGATAAGGATTTCATATGGCTCAAGCAAATCAAACAAGCCTACTTCCTGCTCAAACATATTTGTACCACAAGGTTTTGTAGCAACTCCAACTAGTGCTTGTTCCAAAGAGACTTTTACAACCAATACTAATTTATGATCCTATCATTTCTTTGCAACAACATCTATTTTGATGTCTCTATACCATTTTATTTTGGTGTAGATCATGTCCAGAGGGAAATAATTCACTCCAATGGTGCACTCTACCTACAGGTTGTATTTGGCATGAATTGAGACTTGTGAATAGGTATTCTTTACATGTTAGCTTGATACATGAACTAATGCACACAATAGCAAATATTTCCTATGAGAGTGGAGACTAAAAATAAGATTTAATTGAGAGAACGTTTATGCTTTGTCCTGTAGGCACAAAGGAAATCATAACCCTGTAATCTCTATAAATGAAGAATGTCCTGCTCTGTTGGTTGTCTCCTCACAATATAGCAATGTGCCAGAACTCATCTCATGCAAATCTCTTTATAAATCAGTGCCCCAAAATATTTCATCAAATGAATGGGGAAATAAATTCAAGACAAACTTATCCATTTTAGCAGAAGATATTAAGATACATAAAGTCATTTTTGTTCTTGTGGTGAAGCAAGGCATTTGTAGTAGAAAAAATTCTAATTTGTGTCCATACCTTCTTCCTGATGATCATGTCTCTTCAATTCATGCTAGGGATACATCCTTTAGAAAAAAAAACCATTTCTTAAACATTGTTTAAAATGTTTTGAAATAGAGAACATGCACACCAATCCTACTAGGATTCTCCAACAAATCTCCTCAATTAGTATGCCCTCTTTGTTGATCATAAACAAGCTACATGAAGTTAAGAATAAGTGGTTGATATGCTATAGATATCACTTGAACTAGATTGCATCCTCATAATAACCTACTACAACAATAACATGCACAAGATCTGGCCGCACAGTACAATTTATCCATAGGCAAATTCATAATGAGCTTAAGCAAAATATGACCTTCAATTTATACTTATCTCCTTGAAAAAAAAAAGTATGGGTTGATCTAAAATTATTAGCAAAAGTACCAGGGCTGACCTTCTAAAATCATAAACATAATAGGAAGGTATGACCTCTTCATTTGGTTTGTAATGCCAACTGGTAGAGGTCCGAAATATCATGAAATTAGGCTATTTCCTTTGATTTTATCAGTTGTCATCTTTATTTTGGTGAAGATTAAATGCAACATAAGTAAGTGTTCAGCCTGGAAATATTGGATGTAACTCCTAGAATTTCCCCTCATACATACTGTTGTAGTAAATACACCTAGCAATTCTAAAAAAATGTGTCGAAATTGCTAATCTTCATGGTATACCTTCCTGCTGGTACAATTTGGATGACAACATACTCATGTATAAGCTCCAATCCAAATCCTTTGACAATCTTCCCAATAATTCTTCTTCTGATTCTCCTGAAACAAGGCAACAAGAATAATCATCATGCTTACCAAATTTGCCTCATCATTACCATGTTCAACAAACTCCAAAAATGATTCAACATCTGTGAAAATGTCATGAGCACTCCACACAATTATTACCAAAGTGTAATATACCGAGATATCCTAAGAGGCCTCATAAATGTTGGATTATAGGTTTAGATTTAGATGTGAGAAGACCGCTTCTAACAATCTGTTGTGTAAACTTCAGCTGGGCTAGGGTAGCTAAAACCCTTTCTGTCATCTTCATACTAGAATGATTCAAGGTGTAATATCCTCTAGATAAATAAGCATACAAAAGTAACATCGTGATGATGTCGCATACTTTGTAACCATCAAAGCATATACCAAGAGGATGACTTATCAATCGAAGGAATGAAAATGTGAGAGGTACCGATATACGAGGCACACACCACTTAGGTCCATCAATGAGGCATCCACCACTCAGGTCCATCAAAATATCAATATGTGTTACTCATGAAAATCCTGCCACGTGATGAAAACAATAAATTTACCTCTCAAGTAATATGGGGTAGCAGACGATACACTTTATATAATTATTAAAAAATTATATTTTTTTCAAGATATAGATATGAAAACAATAGATGATATAAATGTTAAAACAACAGATGAAAACAAGTTTTCATTTCAAAAAAAATACATTTAACCACACAACATTATGACAATATTACAACCAACCATACAAAATTAATGCATTAATATAAACTAATGCTTAATAAAGAATATCATTAAAATATAAAAAACATAACCTACATCACACTTATTATACAAATAAATAATATTTCATTGAATTGTGGAATAAAATTACTTTGTTATCATTGAAATATCAAAATATATAACCCACATCGCAATCATTGTGTAAATAAAAAACATTTCATTGAATTATGGAATAAAATTACTTTGCAAGAAATAAACACAACTCACCAACCCTCTTCTATGTATTTGCATCTCTTTCTATTTCATTGAATTATGGAATAAAATTACTTTGCGAGAAATATGCACAACTCACCAACCCTCTTCTATGCCTATGCATCTCTATCTATTTCATGAATTATGGAATAAAATTACTTTGCAAAAAATAATCCCAACTCACCAACCCTCTTCTATGCATTTGCATTGTCTAACGCCTCTTCATCACTTGAACTTCTTAGACTACAATGAGCAAATAAATCATGCTGACAATGATAGAGGAATTAACCATATGAAAATTTAAATAACAAACAAACAAAATGATGAATGAACCATATATACTTACTCGGCGTTGCCCATTCTCAACTCCTGTTGAATCATCGGAGATAGAAAATAAATTTGAAACCACTATGGATGACATGCTATTATTCACATTTCTTCATGAATAAAAACCCTTGTCACATCTCCTTATTCACTCTATACATCACCCTTCTTTTCTCCCCAACAAACCAAAACAAAACTACGAAGGACAAAAAATACAAAACAAGGTACCAACACAGTAGCACAACAAACAAAAGAAAGCATGGCCATGCTTAATCTCAACAAAACAAAATAAAAGAGGACAAACCAGAAAAAAAATAAATAAATAAATAAATAAAATAAATAAATAAATAAATAAAAAACTAAAAATTGCACTCATCCTGTATATATACATATACAATTTTTTTCCTCCAACATTAATTCTTGAAAAAAAAAATTTGTTTAGATCAAAATCAATAATAAAATATTATCATACTAATGACATTCTAAAGTTAAGAATATTCTAAATTTAGTAATAATGAGTTAGATTAAAAATTGGAGAAAAAGAACCTATCAATAACTTACTTTTATTACATTCAATATATCTTAAAATAATATAAATGTTTGAACATATTTGATCACAGATGAAAAGAAATGCAACATTAGGGTTGATCATTGTGGTTACTGCTCTTGTTCTTCTAATTTTACTGGTCATCTTAGCTTTTACATATTGTACATGGGTTTCTAGGAGTCATTCAATTACAGTTCTTGTACCATACCAACCTCAATCATTGTGAAAACGATCAGATAGCAGTGACTTGGACTGGGTACTAAATGTTTGAATAAATTCTTATTCAATCACCTTCTTAATATGAAATATGAATCTAATCTCTTTACAACACCAAAGTGTTTTATAGTGGTTTTCAACACAGCCATAAAAATCTATAAAACCTATTGAGAAGGGAATGTCTTTTATGTTTTAACATAATTGTCATTAACAAGAAATATGAGGAAGAAAAACTTCTATAGAGACATTTCTCACTTAAGTTTCCTAAAGCTAAACTGCATTTTGCTCTTGTCTAGCAGCCAATAATGAAATGCCACTTGGCCCTTTTTTAAATTGCTCAAGACTTTTCAGAATTGGCAAGTGTAAAGGTTGTGCATAATACTATATAGTATAGCTTGTTATGCTTACAAGTTTGAGGCAACTACAAATGTTTATGGTGAATTTTAATATATATATATATATATATTTCCATCCCCAACTTGTCGTCCCCTGAAAAATTTGAAGGTGTGCTCTAGCCGTCCCGGGGATGCGTCCCCCCGTCCCTGTCATTCCCCCGTCCCGAAAACCAATGCAACATAGAAAATATTCAATCCCACAATTGGAAAACAAGGAACGTGGTTGCTTCCATTAGTTTGGTGTGCAATGGTAGGTGTATCAGGTTTCATAGTGATTTAAGTCCATTTTAAAGGTATGTTATTTAATTATTAGAGGAAATTGTTATTTTTAGTTGTTGCCCTGTTTTCTAGGAGCCAAAGTTCTGAGGTCCGCATGTCATAATTGATCACATATTATTGGTCCTTGTGAGCTCATGATTCCAATGAGATTTTTTTCATGCGTCATGCAAGCACTTTCATGACACTTCTACATTAGGGTTTCAGGGATTGCATATTTGAGCATATATTTGGATTGCTTGGAGAAAAATGAGTCTGATGAGACTGATTTCATTTGCATGTGAAATACTGTTACTTTTAGGTGGTGCCATAATGGGTAGTAGTCTTGTAGTAGTACTTTCATGACACTACTATTTTTAGTTAGGGTTTTGGGGCTTGCCTCTCTGAGCATATATTTGGATTCCTTGCAGAAAAATGAATCTGATGAGACTGATTTCATTGACATGTGAGATACTGCTACTTTTAGGTGATACTATAATTGGTAGCAGTTCCCTTCATTTTCTGTCTTTCCTATTTTTTAGGAGTTAGACTGTTATTTTTGTCTTGGTTATATTTATCATTACTATTTTTGGTGGGTACGAGCTCTAGACTCCTAGTTCCAATGTGTGACATGTGGCATTCATTGAGAGGGTTGTCCATTGAGGAAAACACTGGGTTGAATTGGAGTTAATCATTTTCATATCCAAACCCCAATTCGACTTACTTGGTATATTTGGTAGTTTGATAATCTTATTATCCTCTCATGACTTCAATTCTAAATTTGTCAATAGATGATCCTTTGCCAATTTTGAAAAACAAAAGTTACCTTGCTAAAATTGACCAATTAAAACCCTAATTCAACTTGTTTTCTTTGAACAACTAAAAATCTTGACACTTTGCTATCTTTGATTAGTTCAACTTGTTGGTTGTGGAGCCTGATTATCTTCCTGATTCAGAGGTCCTTGCTTTCAGCCGTGTTTATACCCCATGAAGTATTTACACCCCAAAAGTATGTACACTCTTCCACGCGGGGGAGTGCAGAGGGGGTTCGGGGGCGAAGCCCCCGAAGCAAAAATTGCCTTGTAAAAGTATATTGTAATTTCATTGTAAATCTGGACTGTTCATTATAAGGTCGCAGATCTAACGGTAGAGATTATGTTAGGGTTTTTTTCCCTAGAAGGCAACCCTCTTTTATGAGGGAAATGTATTGCGACTATGGTTGATGGTGAATATTATATTCTGAGAGAGGAGACTATGAGAGAAAGAAGAGGAAGTTACAACGAGTTTTGTTGTAGGTTGTATCCCTTCATTTGCTGGATAATAATAAAGGAAGGACATGGCAATTTCTCTAGTTGACATAGCCCACACTGGGTGAACCACGTAAATCTATGTCTCTCTTGTATTGTGTGTCTTCTGTGTTTTGTTTCTGCATTTGTTTTATTTTATTGCTCCGTGGTCCTGTTTTTCTAACAACTAGTATCAGGGCATAAGGTAACTCGCAGGAAAACAGGGTTCCTGGTTCGAGTGGGGGAAATGTCGGAAGATGGAAAGTTTAGGGTCGATAAATTTAACGGCCAAAACTACCAGTTATGGAAGATGCAGATGGAAGACTATTTATATCAGAAGGATCTATTCCTACCATTGAGCGGAGTAGCGAAGAATTTGACGGCCATGAAGGACGAAGAATGGGAGATTCTTGACAGAAAGGCTTTAGGAATGATACGGCTGAGCCTGGCAGTGTCAGTGGCTTTCAATATTTCGAAAGAAAAGACAACGAAGGGTTTGATGGACGCGTTGGCCAAATTATATGAAAAACCCTCGGCGTCGAATAAGGTATTTCTAATGAAGAGATTATTTAATATGAAGATTTCAGAAGGTGGTTCTGTTGCAGATCATTTAAATGAATTTAATACGGTTGCTAATCAACTAAGTTCTGTAAAAGTGGACTTTGATGATGAGGTTAGGGCTCTTCTAATCTTGTGCTCATTGCTAGAAAGCTGGAATGGCTTGGTCATGGTTGTAAGTAACTATGTCTCTGGTTCAAATACTTTAAAATTTGATGATGTTGTTGGTG
>JASDQU010738482.1:10801-40187 GCA_032191745.1 Picea mariana | reverse complement strand
ATTAGAAGAGCCCTGACCTCATCATCAAAGTCCACTTTTACAGAACTTAGTTGATTAGTAACCGTATTAAATTCATTTAAATGATCTGCAACAGACCCACCTTCTGACATCTTCATATTAAATAATCTCTTCATTAGAAATACCTTATTGGATGCCGAGGGTTTTTCATACAATTTGTCCAATGCATCCATCAAACCCTTCGTTGTCTTTTCTTTGGAAATATTGAAAGCCACCGACGCTTCCAGGCTCAGTCGTATCGTTCCTAGAGCCTTTCTGTCAAGAATATCCCATTCTTCGTCCTTCATGGCCGTCAGCTTCTTTGTTATTCCACCCAATGGTAGGAATAGATCCTTCTGATATAAATAATCTTCCATCTGCATCTTCCATAACTGGTAGTTTTGGCCATTAAATTTCTCGACCCTAAACTTTCCATCTTCCGACATTGCTCCCACTCCAACCAGGAACCCTCTTTTCTTGCAAGTTACCTTTCGCTCTGATACCAGTTGTTAGAAAAATAGGACCATGGAGCAATAAAATAAAAACAAATGCGGAAACAAAACACANAAGACTCAGAAATATTATCTATAGAAAGAATCAAAGCATCTTGTAACACATCACCTATTACATTTGCTTCCTGATTTCTCTCCTGTTGTCCATCTCTTTGTTTCTTTGGAGCTCTGCAATCTTTCTTCAGATGTCATTTCTTCCCACAATTCCAACACTCTATCTTTCCAAGTCTGGATGTGGATCTTCCCTTCCTAGAATTCTCGTGGTTCCCTGAGCCCTTTCCTCTATCCTTTTGTCTTCCCCTGTTCTCCATGTTCAATGCATTACCTGATGTCTCACCTGTGATTTTCCGTTGCATTTCCTCACAAAGGATAACACCAACAACATCATCAAATTTTAAAGTATTTGAACTAGAGACAGAGTTACTTACAGCCATGACCAAGCTGTTCCATCTTTCTGGCAATGAGCACAAGATTAGAAGAACGCTGACCTCATCATCAAAGTCCATTTTTACAGAACTTAGTTGATTAGTAACCGTATTAAATTCATTTAAATGATCTGCAACAGACCCACCTTCTGACATATTCATATTAAATAATCTCTTCATTAGAAATACCTTATTGGATGCCGAGGGTTTTTCATACAATTTGGCCAATGCATCCATCAAACCCTTCGTTGTCTTTTCTTTGGAAATATTGAAAGCCAACGACGCTTCCAGGCTCAGTCGTATCGTTCCTAGAGCCTTTCTGTCAAGAATCTCCCATTCTTCTTCCTTCATGGCCGTCGGCTTCTTTGCTACTCTGCCCAATGGTAGGAATAGATCCTTCTGATATAAATAATCTTCCATCTACATCTTCCATAACTGGCAGTTTTGGTCGTTAAATTTATCGACCCTAAACTTTCCATCTTCCGACATTGCTCCCACTTGAACTAGGAACCCTCTTTTCCTGCGAGTTACCTTTCACTCTGATACCAATTGTTAGAAAAACAGGACCATGGAGCAATAAAATAAAGTAAATGCGGAAAAAAACACAGAAGATACACAATACAATAGAGACACAGATTTACATGGTTCACCCAGTGTGGGCTACGTCCACCAGAGAAATTGCCAGGTCCTTCCTTTATTATTATCCAGCAAATGAAGGGATACAACCTACAACAAAACCCGTTGTAACTTCCTCTTCTTTCTCTCACAGTCTCCTCTCTCAGAATACAATATTCGCCATTGACCATAGCCGCAATACATTTCCCTCATAAAAGAGGGTTTCCTTCTAGGGAAAAAAACCCTAACAAAATCTCTACCGTTAGATTTGCAACCTTATAATGAACGGTCCAGATTTACAATGAAATTACAATATACATTTACAAGGCAATTTTTCCTTTAGGCACTTTTCCCTCGAACCCCTGCTTGCCCCCAGACCCCCCAGCCGGGGGGATAGCCCCCCCCGGACCCCACAGAGGGTGTACCCCCCATCTACACTCCCCCGCGTGGAAGAGTGTACATACTTCTGGGGTGTAAATACTTCATGGGGTATAAACACGGCTAAAATTAAGGAACTCTGAATCAAGAAGATAATCAGGCTCCACAACCAACAGGAAACAGTAAGAGAAGAGGAATTACCTTTGAACCCTTTGGAAGACCCTCAGCAGTGTGAAGTTACTACGCTAAGAGAAGATAAGAATAAGAATGGAAAGAGGAATCCAGAGACTCAAATCACAGGAAAGAAAGCCAGAAAGCTCAGTAAGAACAAAAAAAAATTAGAAAAACATTCCAGAGAAGACGTCGCAGAAGCTAGGCTTGCAGAACTTGAACCTCATTGGAATAGCAGAACCACACAGAATGAGACTTTGCCTAGGCGAAGCTATATGACCGTTGGAGGTGTCCTGACCATTAGAATGACACTCCAGAACAACTATAAACACAGTTATTGATGGAAATATCACCATTAGACTGTTGATACCATGCTATAACGGATGGATTCGTATTGATTGACACATTCATACCCATGGAGGAATCTATTATGACACTTGCCTATTTAACTCGTCGGACGTTGCACCGATACCACTTTTTGCAAACTAAGATATCTAAGATAACATCGAATCGATTGCATATCGCGATGTTCTTTCCAGACCTCTCCATTCAATTTATTATCTTGCTTGTTCTTTCGCCTACCCAATTTGTTTTATTACAAAGTGTGAATTTTGGGCGAGCGTAGCACATTAGAGAAGTCTGTGGAGGAGATTCTTGTAGACCTCATGACTGAGAAATTCATGTATATAGGAATATAGGGATCATCAACTGAAGGATTGCAAGCATCCCCATCAACTG
Source organism: Picea mariana (assembly GCA_032191745.1). NCBI lineage: Eukaryota > Viridiplantae > Streptophyta > Pinopsida > Pinales > Pinaceae > Picea > Picea mariana. The sequence goes on along the minus strand of JASDQU010738482.1, from coordinate 37,351 downwards.
AATGACATTCTGGCCACGCTGTTGAAAAACAAAGCAAACACCGTGATGATCTGGCTAACGCAAAGCAGATCCCGTCAGTCTTTCCAGACTACATCCCGCCTTTGACTGGCACGGTTAACCGTGAAAATGTCCCATGTGACTTTGAGTACACACTCATTGTAATATACCAGATATAAAAAGTCTGCAGAATAGAAATAAAATGCTAGAAATGGCATAATAACAGTAATATAACCAACATAATCTCCACAATAACACAAAAACAATATAAGAATAACAACAGAAATAACACTTTGATTTAGAAAGAAATGTTCATGGGCCTCTTCGAGGGGGCAACCTCCAGTCGAGAAATGCTCTGTTACAGTAATCTCCAAGCTAGGGTTTTCATACCCTCGACCCTTATTTATACTAAATATGTCTATCAAGAGAAGCATCTAGAGGAAGATCCTTCTAGAAATGGAAGCTTCTATTAGGTCTTCTTACATCTGTCGTATTCTATTTTATTGAAAGGCCTTATTAATATTGACCTGTATTACATTTGAATATATTGATCTACCTATGTGCGGGTTAGGACCCTAACATGTCCGCCCCCTTAAAAACAACCTTGTCCTCAAGGCTTGAGATGTGGAAACTGCTGCAGAATGGTAGCTGGTTCCCAAGTGGCATCTGCTAGAGTTGTATCTTTCCACTAGACTAGAACTTCCTTGATGGTTCTATGATGCAGGCGATGCTCACGCTGGTCCAAAAATTCTTCTGGCTGTAGCCAAATGGATCCTTCTTCAGCTAACTCAGGAAGGTTGGTTTGAATTTGGCACCAAGTTCCAATCACCTTCTTTAAGCATGAAACATGAAAAACAAGATGTAGCTTCGGCTGTCTGGGCAGAGCTAACTGATAGGTGACTTGTCCCACATGCTTGAGAACTGTATAAGGACCATAAAATTTGGGCGCTGGCTTCTGACAATGCTCGGCCTTGAGGGAAGTTTTCTTGTATGGTTGCAGTCCCATAAACACTTGATCCTTTTTTGCAAATTGACGTTCAGAAAGACCTTGATCTGCTTGTTGCTTCATGCAATTCTGTACCATGACCAAGTTCTCCTTAAGGGTACGAAGAATATCCTCTTGAACTATAACTGTTTGGTCAACCGCCTAGACCTTCGAGGTACCCAGTAAGTATAAGAGAACTGAAGGTGGCTTCTGTCCATATACTGCTTCAAACAGAGTCATGCATGTAGCTGTATGGTAGGAAGTGTTGTACCACCATTCAGCTAGGGGTAACCATTGAGCCCACTGATTTTTCTTTTTAGAGGCAAAACACCTCAAATATGTGTCCAAACACTTGTTGACAACTTTCGTTTGACCATCAGTTCGGGGATGATAAGCTGTACTGAGATGCAATTGGGTGCCCTGTAGCTTAAATATTTCTTGCCAAAAATTGCTTGTGAAAGTTGGGTCACGATCAAAAACAATAGAGTGCGGCATGCCATGAAGCTTGAAGACCTGGTCGATGAAAATTTGAGCCACCGTGGATGCAATAAATGGGTGTGGAAGAGCGTAGAAATGAGCATACTTGGAAAGGCGATCCACAACCACCATTATGACTGATTTATTTCCCGATTTGGGTAAGCCGGTAATAAAGTTCATAGAGATATCCTTCCAAATAGCAGGTGGAATCAGAAGTGGTTGTAGTGTGCCCGGAGATTTGACTGTTTCTCCATTGTTGCGTTGACACACCTCACATTCAATGACAAAATTATGGATGTCCTGTTTCATACCATCCCAGAAAACAGAACATTTGACCCTGCCATAGGTTTTGGTGAACCCAGAGTGCCCTGCTGTGGGTGTAGCATGAAGCTCAGAAAGTACCATGGATTTAAGCTTTGATTGTTTTCTTAAATACAAATGACCTTTGTATCGAAGCTCATCCTAGAGTCAAGAGTACCCTGGGGGAGCTGGAGCATTGGTCTACAATTTCTGGAGCAGATGCGGACTTTTGGGATCTTGTAGCCATTCCTAGCGCACAACTTGGAGCCAAACTGGTATAATGAAGGAAAGAGAAAAATGGGATCCGTCTTCTTCATATTTTTGGGATAGTGAATCCACCACCACATTGTCTTTTCCCTTCTTGTAAATGATCTCATAATCATATCCAAAGAGCTTAGTCACCCATTTTTGTTGCTCCAGGGAGGAAATGCGTTGTTCCAGAAAGTACTTGAGGCTTTGATGGTCTATCTTAATTTGGAAACATTGCCCCAAGAGATAAGGGCACCACAGATCAACGACATGTAGAATAGCCAACATTTCCTTTTCATAAATGGGTTTGCCCAAATTCCTTTCAGATAGTTGCTTGCTGGTGAAGGCCAAAGGTTGACCCTCTTGCATAAGGACAACACCGATTCCTTTCCCCAAGGCATCACATTCCAACACAAAGGTCTTTGTGAAATCAAGAAGGGACAGAACCGGAGTGGTGCACATGGTTGTCTTCAAGGTTTGAAAAGCTTGAGCAGCGGCTGGAGTCCAAGTGAAAGAGTTCTTTTTTAGGAGAGCAGTGAGAGGTGCTGCAATCTTTCCATAATTCTTAACAAACTTGCGATAATACCCTGTTAAGCCCAAAACTCCATGCAAGATTTTGAGAGTCTTTGGGTGCGACCAGTCTTGCATAGCTTCAATATTTTTCGGATCCACCCTGACGCCATCCTTGCCAACCAGATGACCCAAGTATTCTACTTATGAGGCACCAAAATCACATTTAGACTGTTTCAGGAAAAGTTTGTGTTGAGAGAGTAGATGGAGAACTTGATCCACATGAGTAAGATGGTATGTCCAGGTTTTTCTATAGATGAGGATATCATTGAAGAAAAATAAGACAAAATGATAGAGAAAGGGACGGAAGACATGATTCATGAGGGTTTGGAAGGTGGAGGGGGCATTACACAAGCCAAAGGGCATGACCAAAAAATCATAGTGGCCCTCATGAATTCGAAAGGCCGTCTTGGGAATGTCTGCCTCTTTCATACGTATCTAGTGATAGCCCTATCGAAGATCAAGTTTAGTAAAGAATTGGGCGCCACTCAATTCATCCAGGAGGTCATCAATGACAGGAATGGGAAATTTGTCTTTAATGGTCAGTTTGTTGAGGGCACGGAAGTCAGGACACATTCTCCAAGAACCTTCTTTCTTTAGGACCATGACTACAGGAGAAGAGTAAGGGCTCGTACTAGGGTGGATAACACCTGCATTAAGGAGTTTATGGACCATTTTCTCAATTTCATTTTTTTGTGAAAAGGGGTGGCGATATGGACAAATATTGGGAGGAAGGCTTCCGGGTACAAGGGGAATGGAATGATCATGAACACCATGGTAAGGAGGGAGTTCTTGGGGAGTGGAAAATACCATTTGATGTTTAGAAAGGAGGGCTTGGAGGTCTTGCAGCACCGGGGGTGTCTCTACTACTTGTATGGCATGGAGTTGGGCAATGACACCAGAATGACCTTTTTTTAGCAGCTTTTCCATGCAATGGGAACTAATGACCTCAAGTGAACCAACAATGATGCCTTGGAATTTATATTGGTGGCCTTATCGGGCGAATTGCATGGTTAATGCCTTAAAATCCATGAGAATGGGACCGAGAGTTCTTAGCCAGTTTGCACCCAACTCAATATCACAACCACCCATGTCGATAGCAAACATATGGGATTTTAGGTGGTAGTCATCGATTTGGAGACGCACATTTTCACAGCACCCTCCACATTTCATGGAACCACCATTGGTAATCATGATTTGGAAATTTTTGTCGGCATGGATGTAGCAATGAGTTTCTTGGGCAATGTGGCAATGAATAAAATTATGGGTGCTTCCACTATCAACTAGAATGATGACCTTCCGATGCTTGATGTAACCGATTAACTTGAGGGTTTGGGGAGCGGAGAAGCCAATGAGAGCATTGAGGGAAATGACCGGTTCCACTTCGGGAGGGTCTGAGTGAGGGGTTATGTCAGTGATTTCAGGTGACTCAGAAACAAGGGGAGTTTCAACATCCTCTTCCGAAATATCCTCAGAGATGGCCATAAAAAGATTTTGTTCCTTACACTTGTGGCCCGGGAAAGATTTGTCTTAACAATTATAACAAAGGCCTTTGAGTTGGCGTTCAACCATTTCAGCCCTGGTCAATTTCTAGATATTTAATGGGGCGGAGGGAGTAGTGGGATTTACAGGTTTAGGTCGAGGGATAAAGGAGGGTTTTCGGTTTTGAGAGGATACAACCTGTTGTGCTTCTTTAGCTCTTTTAGTAGCCTCCACCCAATTCGAGGGTCGAGCCATGAGGACATGGGCCCGAATATCATCCTTGAGGCCACTAATAAAACACTCTCGAAAGAAAGCATCATTCATGCCCTCTATTCGAAAAGCCAAGCGCTCAAAGGCAGCTATGAAGTCTTCTACTATTCCTGATTGTTTCAACTTTGTCAAATGGCCCAAATGGTTGGTGTTTGTGTCAAAGTGTTCATAAAGCTCAGTCACAAATTGGGTCCAAGCAATATACCCTTGATGGGAAGTTTTTCTCCATTGCCACCATTGCCAACGTTCTTGGTCTAGATGGAGAACACCATACCGGAGTTTGGCCAAGTCATATGTAATGTTGTATAAAGAGAAATAATGTTCCATTTGGGTTACTCAACCAGTGGGGTCCGAGCGATCAAATTTGGTCACATCCACCCATGGAAGGCATAGGTCACGTTGAAAGTGATGGGGCTGAAATGTATGGGAATGGGAGGAATGTTCACCTTCAGTCTTTGGATGTGCGTTAGAGAAAGGTTCATCTATAGGGATCTTCAGTTTGGTGCAGAGTGATGCAAAGACAGATTCAAGCTAGGTGGTCAGTTCTTGTTTGACTTCCTCCATTGAGGACTGCATGGTTGTATTTATGGCTATATTGATGGATGTATCGATGGAGGCAACAATAGCACTGAGTTGTTTCACTTCTTTTTGGGTCTTGAGGAAACCAGATTGCAAGGTGTTGAAGCGAGCTTCCAAGTCTTGGCTACGGGTATGGGCCATGAGGATGGGTGAACTGAAAAGGGGCGGGCGGGGTCAAAAATTTTGCCAAAAAATGATATGGATGAATGTGATAAGGGCGAAGAGATGAATCCAATGGAATATGTCTCAAATAATGGTGAAGAATACTGCAGCGATGAAATCCCCAAATGCTTAACCAGAAAGAAATGTGTATTTACTTGGCAACCCGAACACAGTTGCGCGACAATAGATCTTGTCTGTTTTAATTTGTTTATGTTTCTGTCCCCCAAGGGTTAGGTTTTCAAGGGTTCTACAGACAAGGGTTTTCCCTATGCTATAGCTCTCTGATATACATGCGGGGTCCAACAATAGTACTTAGGGAACTAACTAAGGAGGATAGACCATACCCTTAGCCGTACTACCCGACTACCCAGGTACTAGAGAGTATCTTCCCGAGGGTTGTTCTCGGTGGCACTATAGCAGTTAGGCAGCCGATTGGTTTATCTAAAAAGGGCTTTAGGAAATCTAGGTCGATCCGTACACAGGTGTTGTCTGATGCGCTACCACTCGAAGGGGTACCAACAAGGGTTACAAGGGTGGCCAACAAATGTGCGCTTAAGAACCACTTGTATTTCCTGCATGTATGAATCCCTCAACAATGGGTTTATGCACGTAACAACATATATTTGTGGCTTAAAGATGTCGGAATACGTCTCTACCCTGAAAAAAAAATTCCCACAATTTCTGCCAAGGAAAGTGCTCTGATACCACTTGTAATATACAAGATATAAAAAGTATGCAGAACAGAAATAAAATACTAGAAATGGCAGAATAATAGTAATATAACTAGCATAATCTCCACAATAACACAGAAACAATATAAGAATAACAATAGAAATAACACTTTGATTCAGAAAGCAATGTTCACAGGCCTCTTCGAGGGGGCAACCTCCAGTCGAGCAGTGCTCTGTTACAATAATCTCCAAGCTAGGGTTTTCATACCCTCGACCCTTATTTATACCAAATATGTCTATCAACAGAAGCATCTAGAGAAAGATCCTTCTAGAAGTGGAAGCTTCTATTAGGTCTTCTTACATCCGCCTTATTCTATTTTATTGAAAGGCCTTATTAATATTGACCTTTATTACATCCGAATATATTGATCTACCTATGTGCGGGTTACGACCCTAACACTCATCACTGCATACCTCCCGAAGGGGATACGCGCAGTTGGACCCCAGTTGGGACTGATCTCATCTCTCAAGAACAGTGACTTCAACCTCTAAGACCAAAAGAACTATGCGATGCTCACACCGCATAGGTACTTGATGAAGAAGACTGGGAAGAAAACCAAGATAGTTCCCCAGTCATGGATTAAGGAGCTCATGTGCTCCATGATCTTGAACATAATGAATATCCCCCACTTCATCCGACATCATAAGGTTGACGCTTGCGTTAAACTCCTCCTGTTGTGCTATCATAGAGGGTATCTATGGCTTGATAGGCGTGTGACTATGGATCCGACACTAATCCACTTGATCATTGGATTAAGAATGTAGGGACTGGACCCTCACCAGTTCGACCCAGGGAAGACGTCAAATCACTCCTTTGCACAACATATAAAGGAAGCCTATGGTGATGTAGAGAAGGGAAAGCGAGGCTATAAGGTAGCCTCCATCCAGGATGGCGCAATACACCTGGCTTGTCAGCTTATCGCTAGCAAGATTGTCTGAAAGAACCGTCTGACACAGGTCACAGGTTTCATAATCGACCTCGTAGGGAAGTGTGTCAAAGGTATGCAGATGAACTGGGTGAGTTACTTCGTCAACGAGTTGGATAAGGACTATCGCGAAGCGTAGGACCAAGGATACGAATTTAATTTTAGTTGGTTATTGATTTTAATCGCATTTGTTGCCTAGAAAATGCCGAAAGGAGCAACCTTCCCATAAGTTGAGCCATCAGAGACCATTGGTCGCGAGGTTCGCTACCTTGTGGTCTACAAATGATATGGCGAAGAAGTGGTAGTTGAACACTGTCTTCCATTCTTACTACCTACAACTGAAGCGTGCCATTAAATCATTGCCCCGAATGACATCGAATACACTCCATCAGTACAGGCCACTAGCAAAGTTCCACACAGACTGACACTTCATCTACATCATCGCATGTAGGGATGAAACTAAGGAGGAGCTACAATCCTAGTACAAATTGATCGATGAAGACATGGCATAGATCACTAAGGAATGGCCAGTAGAATTCCTTATACCGGTCGAATATGTAGAAATCTCTGACCCCGACATCATCGAAAGTCTCTTGGTCACCTAGACTGAGTATGACAGACAGAGCAGCACAAATAAAAAGAAGAAAAAGGTTGAATTCCAAGACATATAAATTGATAAGGAGTACAATGCATCAGATGAAAGTAGGCCTGACTCACCTACAGGAGGAGGAGACAAAGTGAACCAAGAGGAAGGAGGAGAAGATGAAGAAAAGAAATAAAAAGGTGAAGCCACAATGTCGAAGGATCCACTCACCACAAGAGAAGCATCGTAGAAGAGGAAGGTTTCCCCGAAGAAACCTTCTGCTAGAAAGAAGGCCTGCACCAACAAGCCTCAGTCGAAGAATGTGATCACAGTGGATGATATTAATCTCATCATCACAGTCATAGAGGATGCTTCAGAAGAAATATTGTAGAGACAGGGATCAAAACAGGAATCAATGTATGACAGAATAGAGAAGGAGCTCAAGGACATCCAACAAGATATCCATTCGAGTCGCGAAGTGCATACTGCGCCATCTTCAAAAGAAAGTGTATAATTCAGGGATGAGCCCACCCAATTGCGAAGGTTAGCAGATACGACAGAGGCTCAAAAAGGAATAAGCTACAGAATCCATGAAGCAAGAAAAGGAAGAGGCCTTAGAGAAACTTTGAGTTGTGCAGCAGGAGAAAGATGAAATTAGGGCAATGTTCGAGAAGGACAAAGAGAAGATGAAGAAATAAAAAGACCAACTGCTTGAAGAGAAGACTATGATCAAAGAGGCAATAACTAGAGCACTTCACTATGTGTTGGGCTTGGCACAGAAGGAACCATATTCAACTGAGATGCAAGTGGGGAAGCTCATCGAAGCCATTCGGCAGCTTCAAGAAAGAGTAATGGAGCTAGAAATCCAAGCAGTACTGAGCAATCCGTAAGAAGTGCGTGATTAGAGGGAATAAGATGTCAGGAATGTTGTAGAATGAATCAGGGAATTGGCCTTAGAGTGTAAATCATTAAGTGATTGAAGTGCACAGACCTATGAGCACCTTGCAGAATATCCGAAGCTGAGGAAATTGGAAGCACAACTCTAGGAGGCGAAGCAACAGGCGTCCATCATGTAAGCATAGATGAAGCTACTTACTGTAATTGAGAAGATGAAGAGGTCACAGGAACAGTGCATGGTCCAACAGAAGGTCACTTCCATCTAGAGTAGAGTTATGGAGGTTACACAAAGACTCCAGCCAATGCAGGACGAAGCATGCACGCTTTTTGAAGAGATTAAAGGAAAGGCTCACAGTTGGAACAGGTGGGCGCAACAGTAGAACAACGCTTGGAGGGGCCTATCACCGAGCAAGTAATTCAAGAGTTTGTCGAGCAGGAGGCTCTCGTGAAGCAGCAAGTCGAGGTAGCTTGAGCTAAGCTAAAGGCCTTCGAAGCAGTGTTTCCTAGATCGGAGTTACTTTGGATGAGTCACAGGTGAGTGTTGGGGGCATGTTGGCCCTCGACCAAGTTTTGAGAGAACATTGGTCGTGTTTGACCATTTTTGGGACTTCGACAAGCTGGTCGAAGATGGAACGGCCAGGAAAAGCAGAGATCGTTGGATCTTGCTTGTTTTACAGGATTTTTGGGCTTTAAGGGTTTATGTAATGGGTATGGGATGTCGGCCCATGGGTTTACCCATGTTTAGGTATTTTTGTAATGTATAAATAAGTAGATTGGACTTAGAGCGAAGTCGGTCCAAGTTGGCTTCGTGCAAGAATATGTAAATTTCTATCTAAGTGCAAGTGATTGTAAGAGGCTTTGTGATGATAATGACTTGGATCTGTGCCTTGACCTAATTCTGGGAAGGAGGATCTGGTAGGTTGCATGCAGATCTCCCTTCCTCTGTGGAATTGGGCTCTGTGGCTCTGTGCACAGTAGAATATGGCTATAAAATATTGAAGAATACTAATAAATAAGAAGAAGAAGTTGGTGGACGTAGCCCCACACTGAGGTGAACCACGTATATCCTGTGTTGAAGTGATTTGTGCAATGTTGTTTATGTTGTTTATGTGTTTATTTTCTTAGTGCACTGATCTTAATATATTTTATATAGATGTATGGATGCTTAGTATGGTAAATGAATTCTAGATCTAAGTTAATGTTATGTTCTAAAGGATCAGAAGCGTGTGATCTACTCATTACTGCATTGTTTTGTATTTAGGGTTTAGTTTGCGATGTGAATGGGAGTTAAGAACTAATGCATATTGATTAGCTAAGTGCTTTGTTAAGTGTTGTAATCACATATTTGTGTCCCAGCTAGGTTGTAGACACCTAAGTCCTACAACCCCCTTTCCTTTACCTCGGGTGAGACTTCATCTTCTTCGCAGATGTTGTCGAAAGCGTCGATAGTTAGGGTTTTGTTGGTGCGTTGTTAAAGAGTTGAACCCTGGGTCTGCCCCTATGCCAACAAACCTCTTCCTTTGTAATTGGGATTTTTTTGAGAATTTGCATGAGCCACAACTATTTGACCTCTTCCTTTATAATTGGGATTTTTTTGAGAGTTTGCATCAACCACAATTATTCATGGGAGATCAATGGTTTTTCTATAATTGGTGGGACAAATTTTGATGAGGGATTATCTTTGGAACTCAAGCTAGAGGTGTTTTAAAGGGAATTTTAATGGTTTGGATTATCGAGGCAACCATATATGTAGTTGTTGGAAAACTATAGGTGAGAGTTTATTGGTAGAGTTTACCTTGCCTTATCCCAATGTAATGTCTCCTTCCACTTGATCGAGACATTGGATGAATTAGCAGCCTATACAACTCCCGTAGGATATAGTCAGTAAAGAAAAGGGAGTCAAAGGGGTTTAATAAATGTCACTAAGCAAGGAAATGCTATATTTCTAAAGTGACATTGAGCAAAAAGATAATTAATTATTATATACTTAAACATTAAAAGTGATTTTTAATGTTTATGTGAAAATTAAAAGGGGAATAAGGGTTAGGTGGATTTGGTCAAAAAGGGAAAAGATCTAGAAGGCATCGAATAAGAATAAAAGGAGGGTTAGAGTACCACCTTCCACATTATGATTTGATCTCTCATTTGGAGTACTCTTGAGAACTAAGTTTTCATTGGGGTTTTGTCAAAAGCCTTCCATTATGGGTTTAGTTTTGGTCGTGAAATATCCACCCTAGCTAGACATAGGGGGGAATCCATCTGGGGTTTCCTTTGAAGTTGCATCTCATTATTTTTCTACACTTTGGAAGTGTATCGATATGCATAGAAGGAGTTCAGCCTCATTTGTTGCAGGTTTGTGGAACTATTGGAGGAATTTGTGAGGCTTCATATGAGTTCAATTTACCTCTTTGTGGTAAGATCATGGCACTAGGAGGGTGGTAGGAGGGATGATCCTTTTTTGAGGGCTGGATCGTGAGGCAAGGAGAGTCATGGGGCCATTGAGGGTGTTTGAGGAGGGTGGGATCATTCCTATCATAGTTGTGACGTTTGTGGGATTCTCTAGAGCATATCGAATAGTTTTTGAGAAGGTCATGGGGGTTAGAGAGGGGCCATGAGATCCTTTGTTGTGCCTTCGGGGTTTATAGAGGGCTGAGAGCCCCATTAGGTGAGTCGTTTGGGTTAGAAGGAAGGTCGTGGGCCTTTTTCATACTCATGGAGGTTGGAGAGAAGGGAAACAACAACCTTCTTCTTGGTATTTAGAGGACCAAAGGAGGCTTGGATATCCTTAGAGCATATCATCATCATTTTTAAGGAGACGTTGGCACCATTTCCATTTTTCATCTTGAGTTTGTAATGTTTTCTATTGTATTGCAGCTATTGTAGCAGCGACTAGGGTTCTATTATTGTGTGTATCAGATCCCATTCATAATAAAATGCCAATGATACCTCTTCTATCATGTGTACTTATGTTTTACACAATATGTTTGACAAAATGTCCATTGCTAATATACATGCAAATTGTTTATTAAAAGTTGTCATTCAACATTAAACATTGTGTGCAAAGTATTTGGAAAAAATATATAACCAACACTCAACATAAAACACAGTATCCTATCCTATCTCTATTGGGGATATTACAGTGGTATCATATCTGGTGATCTTGCTAGCATGTGAGCACATTGATGCCTAGAAAATGAGGGCATGGAGGAAATCCCTTCCCAGAGTCACCATAGGACAAAGAAATAGAAGTGAACCAACTAGAGTTGAAACAAGAAGGAAACATGGGAAACAATGAAGATCATACAGAAGATCACGTGATTAGTCTACTGAGTCATATGACTAGGATCCAGGATGAGGAAAACCCAAGATAGAAAGAGATGATTAAGAACCAACAACAGACCCTTGAGATTCTCATACAGCTGGTGGGACAACGAGAACAGACCGAGCCGAGTGGATCCCACGGATGTGACAGGGTACATGAAGAAGGAAACCACAGAGGAGGTAGAGCTCATGCAGAGGGTAGCAATACCCATATTCTAGCACAAAGTTCCCTACAGACAAGAAGTAGGACTCATAGGCCATTATTGCCACCATTCTTTAAGGAGTAGCCTACAAGAGCATAGGAGTAGCAAGGTCAGGTAGGTGATTTTACCACCTATTTCAGAGAGTATCAGGAATTAGGGGAGGAGATCCAAGAATCCATGTCTTACCATTGCTTCTACAACCACAAACTCAGAAACATGCCTAGGACAAAAAAGAGACAATGAAACTTTGATCTTTTGCACAAGTTGGGGAAGTTGACTATCTCATCTCTTGATGGATCTGACAAGTTAACAACCTGAGCATGGGTACATAAGTTTTACACTTAATTCCATCTTAACCTGATAACATAGGTGGAGGAAATTAAGTTTACCACCCTACACTAGGATGGAGAAGATCATGAGTGGCGGTACCACGGGCTAGTGACATTAGAGCATGAAAACATCACCTCTTATGAGGATTTCACCTAGAGGTTGATGGTCATGTTTGACAATAAAGATCCTAAGATCCATGTGAAGGAATTGGCACAGTTGATATGGATTGGAAAACCTGAGGTGTACATTACAAGGCTCCAGAGGATGACGGTTATGTTGATAGACATCTCAGAGTAGAGGCTGGTGATTCTATTTACTAAAGGGTTAGTCAAACCATTGAGAGGATCGTTAAAGGAATTTATGCCAAAAACACTATAGGACACCATTATGAGGACCCAAGACATGGCAAACAAAGTTCCCAAGAAGCTATCAATAAACCCTTTATTCCACAAAAGGGTAAGGAGACGAAACCCTTCTAGAATCCATGGACAGGGAAAGATAGGATGGATGAGGAGACTTGAAAGGAGTTTAGGAGAAAAAATATTTTCTTTAGCCACAAATAACCTTGGGAGTTGGGTCACCGATGTATGAGCAAAGGGAAAGTACATTACATAGGGGTACTTTCCAATGAGGAGGATGATGATGAGGTCGAGATAACTCACATTCAAGATAGTGGAAAAAGAAGTGGCGAGGTAGAGCCACCAAATCTTGAGATTTCACCCTGTTAGCACTAAGAAAATTTGTTAGGTTGAAGGGACACATTACAAAGATAACCATAAAACCACTCCAGAACTGAAAATTATCCCTTTCAGTTCACAGAGAGATCTCTCTTGTCACTTGGTCTCTTGGAAGATGGATCTTCTTTAAAGGTTGAATGGCTAAGTTATGATTTGATGAAATATTTATAGTGTTTGTTGGAAAGAAGGAAAGGAACCTATTGGGAAATGGAGTCAACTCTAAAAAAAATGAAACAATGTTTGGTAGGTAGAGTTCTCGAGGAACAAAAGGCAAGGTAGGTGATGAACTTTCAGTTTTTTAATTTGTTTTGATAAGATGGAAGAAAGAGGAAAACACATAACATCAATCAGAGCACCATAAGAGATGAATTATGTTGAGTTAAGAAATAAAACAAAATTTAAAATTTCTTAGATCTAAAACACCATTTACATGAATTTCAAACCCATTAACATCCAATTTTAAACATATTAAAGGATGCAGATGAAGAGACAACAAAATAGAAAAACATACATGAAAGGAGGAACATACTTCAAAACATCACCACATGAATCTTTGGGATGAAAAGACTTTGTACATCTCCACTTGTATTCATTCAAATTCAAAAATTATTACAATGATTAGTAAAATTTGTTCCTTTGTGCTTCTTCCAACCTTGAATACATCAAAAGCTACAATATTTATACAATAATTTGATTTCATTCGGTTTGAACCGATTTCACTAAAAATAGAAAATTACAGTTCACAAAATCTAGGATTTGCGGATATCTCTATATTTTGGTCCTTTATCTTCATCCTTTGACTTCGATTGTATCTTCCTTTGATTTGTTGCCTTTTGGTCGACAGCTGGAAATCATTTACTCGGTTCTGGGAAATTACATTTGGTCTTACCCAATCTGACTATTTCCTTCCATTGCAATTGGGAAGGAATATCATAATATTCCATTTCCTTCATTAAAATTTCCAAGTCAATATAAGTGGCATAAGACATGATGAGTAGACCAAGTTTGACTGTCTTAAACTGATTTAAATTTTCAAAATTTGTACTCAGTTTATCAACTAAAGTAGCCCCTTTCAAACCTTCCTCCGGGGTTTCAAATTTGGAGTGGTCCATACTTGATTGAGTCAAGAGTGCATTATATTATTCTTGATCCTGCAACTTACCTTTACCACCCTAGAATGATGTAAGGCCCTTTATGAAAAAAAATTCAAAAAAATTCTTGAAAATTTGCACACTTTGTTCCATCTGTATTGCTTTATTCAAAACTAATTTCAAAAGATCATGTTTGGTAATAATCCTTCTGGCCCAGATACTCAATGCAGTTCTGTCTTTTACCCCAATGGTCTGAAGATCTGTAGGAGGAATTGAGTTGACAAGATTTATGGAATTTTGTGCCCATTCAAATGGATTTTTGGTTAAAGTCTCATTTACAACAATGCATCTATGCATGGCTGTGATTTCTATATTATCTTTATCATTTACAAAATTCAAATATGATCTAAATTTTGCAGCCTTGGCATCTATAGAATCCCATATGATATGTTTAGCTCCTTGCAACAAACTTTTACCTTTCAATCTTGAATTCAATTTATTAATCTTTTCCTACAAAACTACCTTTTCCTTTTGAGCTTGGGATATCTTTTCATCCTTTGTGCGCAGTTCCTGCTCCAATTTCTCCATGTTCTCCTTTAACCCTTTGATCTCTCCTTCTTTTAGACTGACTTGTGAAATAGTTTGAACAATGTCTTCAAGGTTTGATCCAGTTCCTGCAGCAGGGGCTAATATCTTGACGCTAGTCACCAAATCTTCATTTTCTTGAGATCATTCCATATTTTCCTTTTCCAGCTGCAAAAGCTTAGCCTTATAATCCAATGCTTCCTTCTGAAATGTTTATTTTTCCTTCTCTAAAGATACCAATTCTTCTATTTATGGGTGTTATGTAGTAGACATCTTCAACTTTTTCTTCAAACTCTGAATTGTTTTATCTTTTTCATCCAATAAAGATTTCACACCTTGAGGACCTTCAGACTCATGCCTCTTAATTTGAGTTTTCCAAGATTTGTTGGCTTCTTTTTCCTATCCTAGTTGTCCTTCTAATTTTCCAACTAAGGATGCCATCTTTGAATTTTTCAAACTTAAAATCAAACATTTAGAGTACAACAAATCACTTGTCTGCTTATGGAATTTCACTTTGTCAGGGGCACTTATATTGTCATATTTTATTTTAATCTCTGACACTTTATCCTCCTCTGCAACTGAAATATTAAAAGTTTTACTTTTAGTATCTCTCACAGCGAACAAGAAATCTCTCTGTTGAGAAACTTTTTCCACTTCAGGAAAAAAATATCTCATTTCCCCCAAAGCCACATTTCTCTTTTCATCATATTGTTTAGCTAGGTCTCCTCTGGACTGATAGGTTGTACCAAGTGCTTTACCAAAATAATATTTTTTACTATGAAAGGCTCTTGAGATGCCTTCACTTTCAAGCTGATTTATTTCCTCAATTTCTACAATGTTGGTACCACTTTCCACATTGTTCAGATTCACTTGATGTCTGGGTCCTTCATCTTCCAAATCTACAATCTACTTTGGCTGAACAATTTTCATCTTCTTTTTAGCAGTTTGGTCAACATCAATATCCATAGTCTCTTAAATGCTTCTTTTGTTGTACAAATTGGATTTGGGAATTTTAATCACAAATTTTTGAGGAGCTTGCTATGTTTGGACTTGCTGCAAAAGTGCTTCCACATCAACACACACTTCCATATTATCTAGTTTATCCAAGCCTTCAACATTATCATGTTCATAAGGTGCATTTTTATTCCTTTGTCTTCTCTTGGATATGATCTGACGTGGATCATATTTTCTTCCTTGTATTTTTGAGAAACCAAAGTATTTGAGTTTTTCCTGAACCTGTGATAAACATGATCTGGACTTAACAACAAAAGGACCAAAAAAAAATGGGAATTTTATGTTAGAGGCTCTTTGAAATTTGATGAAGTTCTATTTCTCAGAGATGATTCTCTACCTTATGAACTCAAGAGAAAAAATCCTGGGAGTTAGGAAAATAGGTAACAAATAAAGAGACTCGTGAAAATCATATACCCAGATCATTGTTGAATGCATAAAAAGTACCTAGTCTCCTACTCTGTTTTATGGATTTGGTTGCAGTTGAATCTTCATGTCCTCCAAAACTATGGGTAAACTTGTATTGAAAATCAGAGAATAAATTCTTGACATGACCTTGTTGATGAATATGATAAAAGTGATTATTTTACATTCATTAGATACAAAAGCTACTTCAGGGATTTCTCCATGGTTACTTGCTAAAAAAATCTTTAACTGATATGTATAGAAATGTCTCAAAGAGTGGAAATTCACTAGCTCCTTGTGAATGGTATCAGCTAGGAATTTATCAAAATTAATTCGGACTAACTAACCAAACTCTAACTTGAAAAAAATCAAAAGAAAACTTAACATGACTTCAACAACATATTTATCACTATATAGACCTAGGACCTAACTCAACAGGGAACAGACCCACTGAAATTCAATGAACATCATGTTGATACTTATTGGTAAGGACAGATTCAATAGCATTTGTTCTGGTTTGATGACTTGTTGTAGAAATTGACTTTTGAGCTATGGTTGCCATTCTTTGTAAACCCTAATCATTTTTTCTTTGTTGAATGGATCAGAATTAAAGGAAAATGCTTCTAGGATATTGAGTGACTTTCGAATTGATAGATTATTTGTCCTACACAGGCCTTGAGACCCTTGTTTATTGACAATTACCCTTTATGAATGGGAATATTTCTCAGTGCATCAACCTATGAATTCAGGAAACAGGAAAGAAACCTCAACAACATATGGGAAAATGGAGGCCTAGACTGCTTCTAAAAATAGAATACCCTTTCCCTATATATCATCCAAGTTTCTTTGAGAAACAGAAATGGGGGAGAAAGTGATATTAGGATCAAATACATCTGCATCTCTGTCAATTAGGGCTTCCTCAGTAATTTCAGGGTCTTGCTTTTCTACTGACAATACTTTGGGATCCATGGCGATGAGATAAATACCTAGAAGTGAACAGTGATGGTGAAAATATGGTGTTGCAATAGAAAATGACAGTAGCATCAATGTTCCAATGATCCTTGAGTTTGAAAATAATAAAAAATAAAAATGTCAAATCGACATTTATACCTTTCACTTTGTAGAGATGTTGATTGGTAGTTTTGGAAAAAACTCGCTTGTCGTTCTGAAATCAACCCGATGTTGACATGTATACTTCAATGGAAACCACAGTTTGGATTGCGGGACCTCCATTTAGAACTATCTCTCGCACAACTTCAAACTCCGCAATGCGTCCTGGCCGTCGATTTTGATGGATCGTGATCAAGATTATTTCGGGATCGATATATTTTAACATTTCGTTGAATTTAACCACTTTATGCGATTTTTAACCTTCCTTCCAATTTTTCATGCCTCCAAATTGCTTAGTGCCTTCTCTAATTTTAGAATCCTTACCCCAAGACATAATTTTTTTTTATTGGTGACTAACATGGGATCCAACTGGGGATGGCGTCCTTCCTGTGAGGCACCAAAGAAATATATATCTAGTAGCCTTATTCATTGGTCTGATCCCAACCAACAAACTGAACTATGTTCTTCTCCAACTGAAACCAAACCTACTCTTCAACTGAGAACAAAGAATGTAAACCTGAAACTATACATGTTGCAAATTGAAATATGAATGTTGGAAACAATCAACACTGCAAAAATGAAAATGATGCTCAAACTATTGAGATTATTCAAGCTATTATCTACACTAAGTTGTTGAAGGTTACTACTTCATCAAGTCATGCAAAAGTGCCAATGCAACCAATCAAGCAATTGGTTTCTCAACTAAACTCTACTCAAACTTTTCTTGAGCAGATAGAAAAACTTGGAATGTGGCAACTTGAATTCTAGCTGAAACTGATCTCCTTGGTCCGAGAACACTGCAAACTTCACATTTTATGATGATTGCAACATACTAGCAAAAGAATCTTCAAATCAATGAAACATTACCTCATCTTGAAAATCAGTGAAAAGACAAGGATATGCTTTATGATTAAATGTTGATCCTTGTTCTATTTCACCAATATCCAGGTCATTTTCATATCCTCTATAACAAGACAAGGATTTGTATACTCCTGCATATATTCAAATGAAATAGTGATCTTATGTGCTTGAGGAAAATCTGCAAATGCCCCTTCATGTACTTCAACAAGAGTGTTGACTTGGTATTTAAGAATTTCATAATTTGTCAATTCCAAAGGTGTAAAATCATGAATAATTTATGCACCATCCAAGATATCTAATACAACCCATTCTTCGATGAGTGATTCAAGAGATAAGAGAACTATAGAAAAAATTGATTTACCATCATATACTTCCTCTTGGTCACCTAATATTTGATAAGACCATTGAATTTCTTCAACAAGCTTAGGAGAAGGAATATGGATTTCATCATTAAGATGTAGATCGATTTCATTTTCAGCCACAAAAGAAACTACAATCTGTTGGAAGTTCTCCCGATTTTGTTCATTCACAGCCAGAGGAGAAACTACTACATGTTGAGAATTTTCTTGAGTGTCATGGTAGCTAGTTTCTACATTTTTTTCGTGATGATGGAAATGATTCTTATGCAAAGATTATATAATTTCATCATCCATAAATATATCATCATCATAAACATCTTCCGAGAATTGAATGAAACTCTCAAAATATTCACAGCAGTTTTGAACCAGCAACAATGATGGATAATATTTTCTATAATTTTCAAAGAACATTGTATGAAAATCCTCTAAAGAACATAAACTGGTAGCTGGTAATTTTTCATACCATGATCTTGCCTTTCCTTCCAGGGTAGCCATGAAAATTTTCATAAGGCAATATTCATGAAATTTAACCTTTATCTTATGTACATGCATATGAAACTTGATTAAATGCAAAGTAGCATAATCACCTTATTCATCTTTGAATTTTGGCAAATAGGTTTGCCAATCTATGCAAGGAAGACGATTTGGAAAACCAGGCATATGATATCGATTAATAGGAGCATACCTTGTAGATTGAGAATCCATCTCGAGATAGTAGAGTCACCAAGAAAACATTTAGGCTACTTATTCTTCGGACAATGGAGTCACCATGAAAATTTTGAACTCTAGATCCTTGAAAATGGATTCGCCAGGTGAATGATGTACAACCTTTCTGTGTCTGACTATTATTCACCGTCAATACTCAGATCTAAAAAAAATTGTTTATCCCAGGGAATATTTCACCTTTGCTCCCCGACAATAGTGGCATAAATAGTAGCACTAAGTAAATTTCCTAGGTTGAAGGGACAACTTACAAAGGTAACCACAAAACCACTTAAGAACTGAAAACTAGCCCTTTTAGTTCAGAGAGGGATCTCTCTTGTCACTTGGTATCTTGGAAGATGGATCTTCTTTAAAGGTTTAATGGCTAGGTTTTGATTTGATGAAATATTTATAGGGTTTGTAGGAAAGAAGTAAAGGAACATGTTGGGAAATGGAGTCAACTCTAAAAACAAATGAAACAATGTTTGGTAGGTAGAGTTCTCAAGGAAGGAAAGGAAAGGTAGGTGATGAACTTTCAGTTTTTTAATTTGTTGTGATAAGATGGAAGAAAGAGGAAACCATATAACATCAATTAGAGAACCATAAGAGATGAATTCTGATGAGTTAAGAAAGAAAAAAAAATTTAAAATTTCTTAGATCTAAAGCACCATTTAGATGAATTTCAGACCCATTAACATCCAATTTTAAACATATGAAAAGTTGCAGATGAAGAGACAACAAACTAGAAAAACATACATGAAAGGAGGCACATACTTCAGAACATCACCACATGAATCTTTGGTAAGAAAAAACTTTGGACATCTCCACTTTTATTCATTCAGATTCAGAAATTATTACAATGATCAGTACATTTTGTCCCTTTGTGCTTCTTCCAACCTCGAATACATCAAAATCTACAATATTTATACAATAATTTGATTCCATTCAGTTTGAACAGATTTCACTAAAAATAGAAAATTACGGTTCACAAAATATGGGATTTGTGGATATCTCTACAGTTTGGTCCTTTATCTTCGTCCTTTGACTTCGATTGTATCTTCCTTTTATTTGATGTCTTTTGGTTGACAGCTGAAAATCATTTACTCAGTCTTGGGAAATTACATTTGGTCTTACCCAATGTGACTATTTCCTTCCATTGCAATTGGGAAGGAATATCATAAGATGTCATTTCCTTCATTAAAATTTCCAAGTCAATACAAGTAGCATAAGACATGACAGGTAGACCAAGTTTGATTGTCTTAAATTGATTTAAAATTTCAAAATATGTACTCAGTTTATCAACTAAATTATCCTCTTTCAAACCTTCCTCCAGGGTTTCAAATTTGGAGTGGTCCATCCTTGATTGAGTCAAGAGTGCATTATATTCTTCTTGATCCTGCAACTTACATTTACCATCCCAGAATGATGGAAGTCCCTTTATGAACAATTCTTCAAATAAATTTTTGAAATTTTGCACACTTTGTTCCATCTGTATTGCTTTATTCAGAACTGATTTCAAAAGATCATGTTTGGTAATAATCCTTTTGGCCTAGATAATCAATGCAATTATGTCTTTTACCCCAATGGTCTAAAGATCTGTAGGAGGAATTGAGTTGACAATATTTATGGCATTTTGTGCCCATTCAGATGGCTTTTTGGCTAAAGTCTCATTTACAACAGTGCGTCTATGCCTGGCTGCGATTGCTATATCATCTTTATTATTTACAAAGTTCAAATATGATCTAAATTTTGTAGCCTCAATAGCTATAGAATCCCATATGATATGTTTATCTCCTTGCAACATACTTTTACCTCTCAATCTTAAATTCAATTTATTAATCTTTTCGTGCAAAAATACCTTTTCCTTTTGAACTTGGGATATCTTTTCATCCTTTGTGCACACTTCCTGCTCCAATTTCTCCATGTTTTCCTTTAACCCTTTGATCTTTCCTTCTTTCAGACTAACTTGTGACATAGCCTAACCAATTTCTTCAGCGGTTGATCCAATTCCTGCAGCAGGGGCTAATACCATGGCTCTAGTCACTCTACATTTTCTTGAGACCATTCCATATTTTCTTTTTTCAGCTGCAAAAGATTAGCCTTATAATCCAGTGCTTCCTTCTGAAATGTTTTTTTTTCCTGCTCTAAAGCTACCAATTATGTTGTTTGTGGGTGTTCTATAGCAGTCATCTTCAACATTTTCTTCAAACTCTGAATTATTTTATCTTTTTCATCCAATAGAGAATTCACACCTTGAGGACCTTCAGATTCAATCCTTTTAATTTGAGTTTTCCAAGCTTTGTTGGTTGCTTTTTCCTGTCCTAGTTGTCCTTCTGATTTTGCATCTAAGGATGTCATCTTTGAATTTTTCAAACTTAAACTTAAATAATCATAGTACACCAAATCATTGGTCTTCTTATGGAATTTGACTTTGTCAGGGGTACTTATATCGTAATATTTTATTTTAATCTCTGACACTTTATCCTCCTCTGCAACTGCAATATTAAAATTTTTACTTTCAGTATCTCTCACAGTGAACAAGGAAGCTCTTTGTTGAGAAACGTTTTCCACTTCAGGAAACAAATATCTCATTTCCCCCAAAGCCACATTTCTCTTTTCATCATATTGTTTAGCTAGGTCTTCTCTAGACTGATAGGCTATACCAAGTGCTTTACCAAAATAATATTTTTGACTGTGAAAGGCTCTTGAGCTTCCTTCACTTTCAAGCTGGCTTATTTCCTCAATTTCTACAATGTTGGTACCACTTTCCATAGTATTCACTTGATCTCTAGGTCCTTCATCTTCCAAATCTACAATATTATTTGGTTGAAAAATTTTCATCTTCTTTTTAGCAGTTTGTTCAACATCAATATCCATAGTCTCTAAAATGCTTCTTTTTCTCTACACATTGGCTTTGGTAATTTTAATCACCAACTTTTGAGGAGATTTTTGTGTTTGGACCTGCTGCAAAGGTGCTTCCACATCAACACACACTTCCAGATTAGCTAGTTTATCCAAGCCTTAAACATTCTCATGTTCATAAGGTGCATTTTTATTCATATGTCTTCTCTTGGATACGATCTGATGTGGATATATTTTCTTCCTTGTATTTCTGAAAAACCAAAGTCTTTGAGTTTTTCCTGAACCTGTGATAAACATAATATGAAATTAAAAACAAAAGGACCAATAACAAAGGGGAATTTAATGTTAGAGGCTATGTGAAATTTGATGAAGTTCTTTGTCTCGGAGATGATTCTCCTCCTCATGAACTCAAGAGCGAAAATCCCAGTAGTTAGGAAAATAGGTAACAAATAAGGAAACTCGTGAAAACCATATACACGGATCATTGTTGAATGCATAAAAAGTACCTAGTATCCTACTCTATTTTCTAGATTTGGCTGCAGGTGAATCTTCATGTCCTCCAAAACTCTTGGTAAACTTGTATTGAAAATTAGAGAATAGATTCTTGACATGACCTTGTTGATGAATATGATCAAAGTGATTGGTTTACATTCAGTAGATACAAAAGTTGCTTCAGGGATTTATCCAAGGTTACTTTCTAAGAAAATATTTAACAGATATGTATAGTATCTTAAATGTCTCAAAGAGTGGAAATTCACTAGATGCTTATGAATGGTGTCAACTAGGAATTTATCAAAATTAATTCAGACTGATTGACCAGACTCTGACTTGAAAAAAATCAAAAGAAAATCCAACATGACTTCAACAACATATTTATCACTATATAGACCTAGGACCTGACTCAAAAGGGAACAGACCCATTGAAATTCAATGACCATCATGTTGATACTTATTGGTAAGGATAGATTCTATGACATTTGTTTTGGTTTGATGACTTCTTGTATAAATTGACTTTTGAGCTTTGACTGACATTCTCTGTAAACCCTAATCACTTTTTCTTCGTTGAATGGATCAGAATTAAAGGAAAATGCTTATGGGATATTGAGTGACTTTTGAATTGATAGATTATCTATCTTGCATAGGCCTTGAGACCGTTGTTTATTGACAATTACCCTTTTTGGATAGGAATATTTCTCAGTGCACCAACCTACGAATTCAGGAAATGAGAAAGAAACCTTGACAACATATGGGACAATGGAGGCTTGGAAGGCTTCTAAAAATGGAATACTCTTTCCCTTTATGTCATCCAAGTTGCTTCAAGACACAGAAATGGGGTAAATAGTGATATTAGGATCAAATACATCTACATCTTTGTCAATTAGGTCTTCCTCATTACTTTCAGGGTGTTTCTCTACTATTGACAATACTATGGGATCCATGGAGATGAGATAAATACCTAGAAGTAAACTGCGATGGTGCAAAGTTGGTGCTGCAACAGAAAATGGCAGTCGCGATAGTGTTCCAATGGTCCCTGAGTTTGAAAATAATAAAAAATAAAAATGTCAAATGGACATTTATACTTTTCACTTTGCAGAGATGTGGACTGGTGGTTTTGGAACAACCCGCTTGTCATTCCACAATCAACCTAATGTTGACACATATACTTCAATGAAAACCATGATTTGGATTGTGGGGCCACCCTTTAGAATTATCCCCCGCGCAACTTCAAACTCCGCAATGCTTCCTAGCCATTGATTATTTTGGGCCCGATATAATTTAACCTTTCTCTAAATTTAACTGATTTGTGTCATTTTTAACATTCCTTCCAATTTTTCATGCCTCCAAACAATTTAGTGCCTTCGCTAATTTTAGAATCCTGACCCCATGACATAATATTTTTTTAATGGTGACTAACACACCCAAAGGTTGATGGACATGTTCGACAAGAAATATCCTGAGATCCACTTTAGGGAATTGGCACAGATGAGACAGATTGACACACCTGAGGCATACATTACAGAGTTCTAGAGGATGGTCATTATGGTTAAAGACATCTCAGAGTAGATGTTGATGATGTTATTTACTGAAGCGTTAGGAGAACCCTTGACAGGATGGGTGGAGGACTTTAGCCCAAACACACTATAGGACACCATTATGAGGACCCATAACATGGAAGAAACAATTCCCAAGAAGGTATTAGTAAAACCCTTTATTCCACAGAAGGGTAAGGAGATGAAACCCTTCTAGAAGCCATGGACATAGAAAGATAGGATGGATGAGGGGACTCAGAAGGATTGGAGGAAGAAGAAATTTTTATTTAGCTGTAAATAACCTTGGGATTCAGGTCACCAATATATGGGCAAAGGGAAATTACATTACATAGACGTACTTTCCAATGATGAGGACGATGATGAGGATGAGACAACTCACATAAAGTATAGTGGACAAAGTAGTGGCAAGGCAGAGCCACCACATATTGAGGTTGCAGAGGAGAAGAAGCTGCAGGAAGGGGTCAAGAAAGTGACCATTTCCACACTTTTAGGAATCCCCAAATACTAAACCTTTAGAATCAGAGGCATTTTTCAAGGGAAGAGAGTTACAACACTAATTGATGGTGGGGCCACCCACAACTTCATTGATGCAACACTTTTCAGTAAGAGACATATTCTAGTAGAGTACTCTGAGGGGTTCAACGTGGTGGTAGAATATGAGTAAAACATGACACGTACTCAGAGGATCAAGGGATTGGATGTGACATTAGGAAACTATAGATTGATCGATGACTTTTATGTGGTGGATTTGGGAGACACCCATGTGGTGTTAGGTGTCTAGTGGTTGTATTCTCTAGGAGATATCCACATGAACTATCAGGACATGAGGATGGAGTTCATGGACAAGGAATTTAGAGAGTCATTATGAGGTATGTCAACATGGGTTCTCGGGATTGTGTCAAACAAATGCAAGGAGACTATTTTTAGACACATGGATGTGGCTTGTGCAGCAAAGTGCTTGATCACCATGCAGAAGCCATCACAAGACTGTCAACACTACCACGTGGACATCCAGGAATTGCTTGGGAAGCATGATAGAGTGTTCAAGCCACTACCAGCAGGGAGACCACCTGACAAGGAATTTGAGCATGTCATTGAGTTAGAGGAAGGGGAAAATCACTAGTTATAGCTATAAATTTTCTTTAATATTTTTTTTCCTAAATCACTAACTATAACTATAAATTTGCTGAAATCTAAATTAAATGTGAAATATGCTTCAATTTTGTCACCATAAATGGATCCAATTTCAGGAAACATATCTAATCCCAAAAACAGAAAAAAAATCAAAGAATCCGATAAAAATCTGACATTTCGATTCAAGAAGAATCCGACGCGGGTACCGGGGGCTATAAGGAGAATCTGGTAACTATGGTATTCTTTGATGATCTACTAGTATACAACTAGACTTGGGAGGATCTTTTGTAGAAATTTCGATACACTTAATGTATTTCTTGCGATTCTCCTGATCTAACAATTTTCGCCACTATTAAATACAGAATCGCTTCTACTATTATTCTTGCGGAAAATTAAACCACGATCACAACCACAATCACAAAGTGAAATATCAAGAACACATAACATAGAAGTTTTTCCGGGAAAGTGTAAAGCTAAAAACCCCACTATCATATATTATGTATATCATGAATCATGAAACAATCTCGTACAAAACTCTAATCCAAGAGCTCTCAGTACAATACAATCGTCTCACACTGTCATACACAAATCAGCAAATACATGTGCCAATTCCTGTGTCCAGATAGCTTGCCTCCTCTGCACAATCTTTGCAATTCGAATTCTCACAATGATCATTAACGAATTACCTAGTTTGCACATGCTAATAAGCATATCCACTGCATGTGTGATCAAATCACAACTGATAGCCAAACTGTCCCTTTCACCTGTTATCTCAACTGGGTCTCCACTGGATCTAACATGCATGTAGTTAACCGAGGTGAATCTTCAGTTGCATGTGAGTTCACTGATTAACTGAACTCTCACTAGTGCATGTTTAGTTAAAACTAGTACAACTGATCTTAACTCACTTAACTACACTTATAGTTCTATTACAAATCCAACTCACTCAGTTATGAATGAAATAATAGATTAATATTTATTATCTAATTTAATTAAGGGAAAAGTAAATTAGACACATGTTTCTTGTTGACTTCTCAACACTCCCTCTCAACAAGAAAAGGATTATCCTTCACCCCAATCCTATCTCTATGATATTCGAATTTTCTCCTGGTGAGCGCCTTCGTCAGAATGTCTGCATCCTGATCTTCCGTAGGAATGTATTGAAGCAACATGATCTTCCGCTGCACACACTCTCTGAGATGATGATACCGGATATCTATATGCTTAGATCTGTCATGAAACATAGGATTAATCGAGAGTTTAATGCAACTCTGATTATCACAATAAATCACTGTCGGATCTAAATGAGAACCAAACAAACCAACCAAGATCTTCCTCATCTAGATAGCCTCACATGCGGCTTGAATCGCTGCCATGTATTCCGCTTCCGCTGAACTAAGTGCCACGAATATATGTTTCCTGCTGTACCAAGAAACAACTGTAGATCCGATACTAAAGATCCCCCCTGATGTGCTCTTTCTGTCCGTTGGGCTACCTACCCAATCTGCATCTGTGAAGCCATGCAACTTCAACTCATCTGTCTGTCTATACCATAATCCATACTCAGATGTTCCCTTTAG
>JASDQU010738482.1:0-10201 GCA_032191745.1 Picea mariana | reverse complement strand
TGCAAGGATGGATCTTATGGAAGAGTACCTTGCAACAAGTGCAAAGGTCTCATCATAATCTATCCCCTCGATCTATGAGAAGCCTCGGGCCACAAACCTGGCCTTGTATTTCTCCACACTCCCATCAACAGCTTGCTTTACCTTGTAGATCCATCTCGAACCTACCACTGATTTGTCGACCGGTCTTGGGACAATATCCCATGCACTATTTTTGACAATGGAGTCATACTCCTCTACCATAGCATCAACCCAAGTGGGGTCCTACACTACTTCCTAAAAGGAAGATGGTTCAGTCACAATACATTTTCTCATGAAAGCCATGTATCCAGAAAATTGATCAGGAGACTGTCTATGTCTGTGCTGTGAAGTAGGGGCTCCTACATTCTGTGCAACATCTAGTCTCAATCTATCAGCGTCCATGGTGTGATTTCTACCATTTCTGATGGATGGCTCTGCTTGAGTGGTTTCCTCCACTCCATGAACCTCCTCATGTGGCTGATCCACATCTTGAGACTCATCCTTGGGAACCAGTAGTTCCTCTTCTGCATGCAAGTCTAGCTCCCTCTCAAGCGACAACCGCATGGCTTTCCCCTCATCGAATTTTACATCCCATCACATAACAGTCATATTATTGTTTGAAAAATACACATGATAATTATGGGGTGTTTTTGTGTACCCCACAAATATCCCAACTTCAGCAGTCGGTTCCATCTTCTTCCTGGCATCCTTGGTCTCATGCACATAAATAGATGAGCCAAAAATTTTAAAATGAGAAACATCAGGTTTATTACCAGTAAAAGATGCTTCAGGTGTACTCATGCCAAGTACTCTATAAGGACAACAGTTCTGCACATAAACCGTAGTATTGCATGCTTCTTCCCACAAATGCATTGGTAGGCCCTGATCATGCAACATCGCTCGTGCTGCACCCACGATTGTTCTATTCTTTCTCTCTGCGACCCCATTTTGTTGTGAGTTATGAGGCGCTATGAGTTCTCTTCGAATTCCTTCTTTGTTGCAAAAGTCTTTGAATTCATTTGAGATGTATTCTCCACCATTATCGCTCCTTAGAGCCTTCACTTGCTTCCCCAACTCTTTCTCCACCAATGCTTTATACTCACAAAACTTTGAGAATGTTTGATCCTTCTTCTGCATGAAGAATATCCATCATTTACGAGAAAATTCATCAACAAAAATAACATAATACCTGTGTTTTGTTGTTGAAGAAACCGAGAATGGTCCACACACTTCCATGTGAATTCTCTCGAGGATCATCGAAGCACGGTTCTCCTTTTCATGAAAGGCAGACTTTACATACTTCCCCAGGGTGCACCCCTTGCACTGATCTAACTGAGCAAGTGTTCCCCTTGGAAGTCCAGTAGATATTTGTTGCATGATCTTCAAGGCTCCATGATGAAGATGGCCCAATCTCCTGTGCCATAATTTTCCTTCATCCTAGCTCACCACTTTTCTGCCTTGCCTATCATGGCATTGCAGCCATCTACCTCCAGCACGTAGAGATTCTTAACTCAAATCCCTATCTTCTTGACTTGACTTGTTGCTTTATGTCGCAAGTAGGCTTTACCACTACTAAAAAAAACATCATAGCCTTTGTTCTTCAACATTGCAACTGAGACCAAGTTTTTCTTCAGACTTGGAACATGCATAACATTTTTCAATTAAAATGGTTTACCTGACTCCCTTTGAAAGGTAATGGTACCAATACTAGTTGCACTGTATCATCCATCATCGCCCATCTTTATATGCATTCTGAGATCTTTCTCCTCCAAGTCAATGAAAGACTCTCTATGTCCCATCATGTGGAAGGAAGCGCCACTATCCAAATACCACACTGATCCCAATGCACTTGAAGCCATGCATGCAATCAAAGAGAAGTCAAGATCAAATTGCAATACAAGAGCCTCACCAGTTGCAGCTCCAGCAACCATCTTGTTCTTCTTCTTCTGTGGACAGTTAGTATCGAGATGCCCACGTTCGTGACAGTGAAAACACTTCACTTTGGACAAATCTAGCTTCTTGACTTTAGACTCGGATTTTGATTGGAATTTCCTCCCTTTCCCTTTCCTTGCCTTGGCAATCAAAGCACAATCCTCTTCATCATCATGCTTTGATGAATATCCATCTCTGGTGTTCCACCTAAACTCCTCTTACACTAGATCTGACCACAGTCATTCCCAATCCGGTAATTTTTCCCTTCCATTGACAGAGTCTTGATAATTGTGCCAACTCTTAGGAATCCCTAGGAGTGCCAAGCTCACCAAATCATCAGCAATGACTGTTATTCCCACACTTCCAAGCTCATCCCAACATTGGACAAACTTCATGAGATATTTTGGAATGGTGTCGCCTTTTTCCATCTTGATCTTCCTGAGTTTATCTTTGAGTGCCAATTTCCTATGGTCGCTACTGTTTTGGAACAGATCTGTCAAAACCTTCCACATTGCATATGGTGTGGTTTTCCCATGGAGACTTGAGACAATGTGGTTTCATACTCCCTCCAACAGAATCCTCCTCGCCTTCACCACTTTCTTTTTCCATGCATCAAGATTTGCAGTATTTGTCGCATCTGGCTTAGGAACATCGTTGTCAATGTAACCCTTCAAGCCATTGTCTTCGAGTACTGCTTCCATCCTGTCCTTCCAAGCAATGTAGTTCAAGCTGCCCTCAAGTGCATACTCCAACCTCGGTCCATTGAAAGACATTTTCGATCTTGAATCAGCTGTCGCACCAAGAAAATCTTGCAAATTCGAATGTTATCCAACCCAAAACTCAACTCCTGCAATCACTGTTCCTTGGGAGGTTCGCACCCCTCCTGAGAGTAGCCTAAGGGAAGTTCGCACCCTGCCTGTGTGTAGCCTGGAAACTTGCCTGGGAAGTTCGCACCCTTCTTCATTGTAGGGTGAAGGGAGTTCACACCCTGCTTCACTGTAGGGTGAGGGAAGTTCTCACCCTGCTTCACTATAGGGTGAGGGAAGTTCGCACCCTGCTTCACTGTAGCCTGTGAGAATGCCAATGAAGTTCGCACCCTTCCTTTGTCTAGGGTGAAAGAATTACTGTTCCTGAAAATGATGGTAGTTTTCAGTACTAGGGTTCACACCCTGCTAGAGATGGGACTTGCGAGAATGAAATAATGTTCACACCTCACTTCCGTGACTCTGTGGCCTTCCGTGGCTCCGATACCATGTAGAAATTTCGATACACTTAATGTATTTCCTGCGATTCTCCTGATATAACAATTTACGCCACTGTTAAATACAAAATCACTTCTATTGTTATTCTTGCAAAAAATTAAACCACGATCAAAACCACAATCACAAAGTGAAATATCAAGCACACATAACACAGAAGTTTTTCCGGGAAAGCGTAAAGTTAAAACCCCACTATCATATATTATGTATATCATGAATCATGAAACCATCTCATACAAAACTCTAATCCAAGAGCTCTCAGTACAATACAATCGTCTCACACTGTCATACATAAATCACAAAATACATGTGCCAATTCTTGTGTCCAGACAACTTGCCTCCTTTGCACAATCTCTGCAATTCGAATTCTCACAATGATCATTAACGAATTACCTAGTTTGCACATGCTCATAAGCATATCCACTGCATGTGTGATCAAATAACAACTGATAGACAAACTGTCCCTTTCACCTTTTATCTCAACTGGGTCTCCACTGGATTTGACATGCATGTAGTTAACAGTGGTGAGTCTTCAGTTGCATGTGAATTCACTGATTAACTGAACTCTCACTAGTGCATGTTTAGTTACAACTAGTACAATTAATGTTAACTCACTTAACTACACTTATAGTTCTATTACAAATCCAACTCACTTAGTTATGAATGAAATAATAGATTAATATTTATTGTCTAATTTAATTAAGGGAAAAGTAAATTAGACACATGTTTCTTGTTGACTTTTCAACATCATTTGAGGCATATAGATGAGATTCTCAACATCGTGGAGGAGTTGTCATTGATTTCCAAGGATTCTCTATCTGAAACATGTGATTGGAATTAACGAAGTACATGTGCATCAGGAGAATATTAGGCGATCTTAAATTGGACCACACCCAGATCAGTTACAAAGATGCAAGGGTTCTTCAGGTTGTGCAGCTACTACATACGCTTTGTGAAGGTTTTTTCACAACTTGGTGTGCCATTGACATATCTCACCAAGAAGGGACCATTCATATGGTCAGATGAGGCACAATCAACATTTGACAAGATGAATAAGGTGATGAGAAATTTCCCAATGTTAGTACTTCCAAATTTCACTCAACCATTTGTATTAGAGTGTGACACATCCAAAGAAGGGATAGGAGCAGTATTGATGTGAATCGACACCCAATATATTTTGAGAGTAGGAAGTTGAGGGAGATAGAAAGGCTCTACTCCATATATAATAAGGATATATTGACCATCATGCATGCATTGGCCAACTTTAGATAGTACCAGTTGGGGGATGCTTTGTGGTGAGGACCGACCACAAAAACATGAAATATTTATTGGAGCAGAAGGAATTGAGAGAGAGGCAACATAAATGGGTGAGTAAGGTTCATGCATATGGTTTTGACATTGAGTATGTGAAAGGAAAGAAGAATGTATTTGTTGATGCCCCTTATAGTAGACCTGCATCCTTTTCCATGGCAAAGAGCTCTGCAGATTGGAATTCCATTCTCTTGGTAGAGTATTCCAAGAATACTTTTGCTTGTGATATTTTGGAGGGAATTGTTTAGGATGACAGGTATAGAGTAGTGGATGACATCATTTACTACAAGGATATGATATATCGTATTTCCAAGTACACTCAAGGATAAGATCTTGAGGAAAATTCATGACACTCCATTGGAAGGACACCCAGGGTATATGAAGACTTACAGGAAGGTGAGGGAGAGATTCTCTTGGAAAGGTTACAAGGAGGATGTGCTACAGTATGTGAGGGAGTGCATGAATTGTAAGTAGAACAAGTCGAACTTACACATCCTGTAGGTTTACTTTAGTCATTACCCATTCCAGAGCAGAAGTGGGAGAGCATTTCCATGGACTTCATTACAGGGTTTCCAAAGGTATAGGGCATTGACTGTATATATGTGGCGGTGGATGGGTTGACCAAGTATGCACACTTATTTTCCATCCCTTTAGAGTATAACACATCTCAAGTGGCAAACATATTCTTCACGGAGGTATTTAGACTACACAGTCTTCTAAGATACATAGTTAGTGACCAAGACAATAGGTTTCTCAACGCATTTTCGCAGGAGTTTCTCAAGTTATCAGGGACAAAATTGACATCTAGTACCATCTATCACCCTAAGAGAAACGAGAAGACATAGATAGTGAAAAAGAGGGTCAAGGGATACCTGCGAAAATATTTGTCAGGATAGAAGAAGGCTTGGATAAATTGGTTGCATCTCGAGGAGCACTGCTACAATACCACTTATCACATTTCCATTGGGATGAGTCCACTCAGAGCATTGTATGGCTACAATGCTCCATCATTTGTGGATTTTTCATTCGGGGAGAGCAGGGCCCCCAAGGCCAAAGATTGGTTGTAGAAGAGTCAAGACATCTTGAGAGTTTTGAAGGAGAACTTACAGGTCTCCCAGAATCAACAGAAGGTCTATGCATATAGGAATAGGGTGGAGCACAATTTTGAGGTTGGCGACTTGGTATTTCTGAGGTTACAACGATACAGACATTCCTCACTGAAGAATAGTTGGGCAGAGAAGTTGAAGCCTTGCTTCTATGGACCATATAGAGTGATCAGGAGAGTCAAAGAGGTGGCATATGAGTTGGAGTTTCTAGAGGGTAGTAGGATCCATAATGTATTCCATGTATCTTACCTCATGAAGGCACTGGGAGAATAGATCACCACTTCAGTAGATATTTCTCCACTGGATGAGGAAGGGAAGTTGGTTCTAACTCCATAGAGGATTACTGATGTCAAAGAGAGAAGACTAAGAAGCAAAGACATTTGGGAGTACCTAGTCATATGGAGAGAAAATATTACAACATCTCGGTTTAGAATTGCTTGGGGACAAGCAAGCTCGGGAAGGGAGGACTATAATGTCCCCTTCCACTTGGTCAAAAAAGAATATGACTTATTATTCTATACGACTATCGTAGGCTATAGTCAGTAAAGAAAAGGGAGTCAAAGGGGTTTATTCAATGTCACTAGGCGAGGAGATGTTATATTTCTAAAGTGACATTGAGTAAAAAGATAATTAATTATTATTTACTTTAACATTTAAAGTGACTTTTAATGTTTAAGTGAAAATTAAAAGGGGAATAAGGGTCAATTGGATTTGGTAAAAAAGGGGAAAGATCTAGAAGGCATGAAAGAAGAATAAAAGGGGGGTTAGATTACCACCTTCAAAATTATAATTTGATCTCTTATTTAGAGTGCTCTTGAGAGCCAAGTTTCCATTGGGGTTTTGTAAAAACCCTTCCATTGTGGGTTTAGTTTTGGTGGTGCAATATCTACCCTAGCTAGACATAGGGGGGAATCCATCTGGGGTTTTCTTTGAAGCTTCGTATCATTATACACTTTGGAAGTGTATCGATCTACCTAGGAGGAGGTTGATCTCATTTGTTGCAGGTTTGTATCACTATTGGAGGAATTTATGAGGCTTCATAGGAGGTTGATTCACCTCTTCATGGCACTAGGAGGGTACTAGGAGGGTTGATCCTTTTCTGAGGTTTGGACCGTGAGGCAGGGATATTCATGGAGCCATTAAGGGTGTTTGAGGAGGCCGAGCTCATTCCCAGTAGAGTCGTGAAGCCCGTGGTATTATTTGGAGCAGGTCGAATAGTTTTTAGTAGGTCGTAGGCTCCTTTGTTGTGCCCCTGAGGTTTATATAGGGCAGAGAGCCCCATTGGGTGAGATGTAGAGATTAGAAGGTTGTGGGCCTTTGGAAGAATCATGGAGGTTGGAGAGAATGGAAGCAACCATATTCTTTGTATTTAGAGGGTTGAAGGAGGCTTGGAGAGCCTTAGAGCAGATCATCATCAATATTGAAGAGACATTGGCACCATTTCTAGGCTTCAGCTTGAGTTTGTAATGTTTTATATTGCATTGCAATTGTTGTAGCAGCCACTAGGTTTCTATTATTGTGTGTATCAGATCCCATTCATAATAAAATTCCAATGATACATATTCTATCATATGTATACTTATGTTGCATACATTATGTTTGATGAAATGTCTGTTGCTAAGATACATGCAAATTGTTTATTAAAAATTGGCATTCAACATAAACATTGTGTGCAAGTATTTGACAAAAATATACAACCAATACTCAACTTAAAACACAATATCCTAGCCTAGCTCTGTTGGGGATATTACACCCAAACAACTTGCACAGGAAAGCGTGGAGAGGGTGATTTTCAAGGATTCTCTTGAAAAATGGCAGTGTGGTGACAATCTGCTAGTAGATTAACCTGTTGTTTAATGGTTCCCAATGCATTCCTCCATAGAATTGGCCCTAAAATTGATCTAGAAATTACTTATTTTTTATTGTTTGGGAAACAAAATGCATGGTCTCGAGTAGATTCTTTTGGACTAACATTAATAGTGAGATATGGGTTGTACAAGGTCAACAACTAGCATTTTAGTGACAGTATGAACACATTTATCTCCTATGGGCCAGTTGTCAGAATTTTCCTTAATAACCATTTACTTTATTTATTTTGTTATACTTAGACAACAAGTCAAGCAATGGTTTACAACTAGTTTGTTTTGCAGATAATTGATTGTTACCCAACGTATGTTGGAGGTTGGATATCCAGTTTTACATCTAGGGCACACTTAATAATTGACCTCTTGTTTCTATAAAAGCAGAATGGGGAGGTCAGAGAAGGAGAGATCATTGAGCGAACAATATACATCCAACATTGTCTTTCATCTTTTTCAACCTTTCATTCATTGTTTCATCCACTCTCTGGAGTGCTTATTATGCAACCAGTCTTGTATTCATCTTCATGATGCAAACAATCTTCTCACCAATACACATATAGGGTTTGATTATGTTGTGCCATGTCTTTATAGCTCTTCGAATTTTATGGTTGAATAATATTGCTTTTGTTACAATGGTGTGGAATCATCAACAACACCATTCACCATCCCCACTAATATGGAATCGTCAACCATCTAAGGATTTAAACCAAAAGACTATAAATGGGATGTGATGATTTACCTTTATTTAAGGAAAGGAATATTTTATTGAGTTATAGAATTATTATCTTGCAAGAAATAAACACAACTCACACATACACATCCTCTTCTTTGCATTTGTGTCTCTTGTTGTTTGTATTGTTAAACGTTTCTTCATCACTCAAATTTTGTGGACTCTAAAGTTGCAATGAATCGAATCGCTACAAAGAGAAAATTGATGGAGCTAGCAAAGAGATCATCAATAAACCATGTAAAAATTTAAATTATAAACAAATAAAATGATGAATGAAACTTATACTTACCTGACCTTGACCATTCCCGAATCATTTGGGATTATTCACCTTTCTTCATGTAACAACAACTAATCTCATCTCATTTCTTTTCACTACACATCACCTTCCTTTTCTCTTCAACAAACCAAACCAAAACCAAACCAAAAAAGATAATAAAAAATAAAAACAGTTGAAAAAATATTAAAACAAAAAACAAAACAAAGCATGGCCATGCTTAATGTGTATAAATCAAAGAAAAAATAAATAGATAAAAACAAAAAAACAAAAATAATAAACATCTTTTCTCCTTTTCTATATAATGTCTTTCCTCTAATCTTCATTCTTCACCTGAAAGAAAGAAAAAATGAAGATTATTAGTTTAAATAAAATAAAATGTATTAATAATGTTAATTGCATTACAATGTTAAGCCTATTTTTCATCAATACTTATAAATAATAGAAAGCATACCTCCCATATAATCTATTCTATATGCATGGAGAGACATCACTTTTCACCAGATACATATCTATAATAATAATAGCATTGGAATGGACAACAATATATTGATAGCAAGGAGTAAAGCACCTGAAAATATACATGGGTGGCATTCATAACCATCCAAAATTTTCAAGCATGATAATTGTAACATCCCGCTCTGGCGCACTTACCAAACTTATTCTTTGAGGACACTTGCTCGCAAGTGATCTGGATTTTTATGATGATAAAAAATTTTCCTTCTTTATGATGCGTTAAGTTATATGACAGGATGTTTTTACTACCTTGATGTAGACAGGTGTTGCTGACTCAGTTTCATTGAGTGTGCAGGGTTTCGGACCTTGAGGATGCAGAGGCATCAGTGGAACTCCCTTGGAATCCGGATTGAGTCAGGGAGTGGGCTATTTGAGTTGTTTCATTTACGGTGATATTGTTTCGTTTTGATGATATGCTATTGATTTTATGATATGTTGTTGACATGATCTGACATGATGGTTGATGATGCAGGCTGACAATAGCTTGCCGACCAGACTCACATATGGAGTAAAGGGGCCACACACGAGTTCAAGAGAGATTGAGGGAGAGGTGTGGACAACAGCCCTGCCACAACCTACTAGCACTCCCGTCGTGGCTCGAACTATAGGTTAACGATTATCTAGTTCGAGAGGATCTACGATGTCATGAGGGCAGACTGCGACAGTCGCTCACGATGATTCTAAGGGGCGCACAATAAGGCGGGGGCCTTATTCCTTAGAGCCCTTAGTCTCCCACAAGTTCACTTGGCGGAGTGTTGACTCCAGGGGTTATAGATTCTACCAATCCGTCAAGCCAGCGAGTGGCACCCTTGGAGCACGTGGTGCATCCAAAAGGGCATGTCGCGCAAAGAAATGCAAGTCAGCGAGTGTCACCCTTGAAGCACGTGGTGCATCCTGAAGGGAACATCACATTGATGATGATGATGAGACAACCTAGATGACCCTAGACCTTAACGCCTGATAAAATTCTTAAAAACGACTCCCCTAATTAAATTGTCACCCTGTTCAAATCAAAACCTAAATTAAAACATCTCTAAGACAAATTTTGACAAGCCCTAAGAAAAGATCCTACAAAAAATAAACCTAGGGCGTAAACTAAAACCCTCCTAGGTGTTAATTAAAGTCTTCTTAAAAGTAAAGGGGGTAAAGTAATGAGGGAAATAAATTAAGTGAAACCCATGGCTTTTAAATGA
>JASDQU010738481.1:225430-246634 GCA_032191745.1 Picea mariana | reverse complement strand
CCCTGGGTGGAATAGTCAATCTACAATTCTTCATTATGTGACAATCTTTTTCTCATTTGTAGCATTATACTTCAGTGCACAATGAACAATTTTTTTTTTGGTTCCTGTTGTATGCTTCATAAGATCTTCTAAGATAACCATCATTGCTTCTTTTTTTCTTGGAATAGGCTCTGCATCTTACAACTTTATGTCCAAAATTAGCACAATTAAAAAAATTACCATAAAATAATTTTTGATACCTGGGAATAAATGATCTTCTTTGTGATACACTCCTTTTGAAATTGTCATATTGAGTCTTCTTTATTTCTGTAATGTTCTTCTTTGGGGGCTTACATCTTGAGTCTTCTTTATTTCTGTAATGTTCTTCTTTGGGGGCTTACATTCTTCCTTCTTAAATGAATCTATAACAATCTATGCATAGCTTCTTTGTTCTGCTTCTTATTTTGTTGTCTTGGAGATCAACCATTTCTCATTATGTACTTGATTGTATCCTAGTTCGGACCTATCATTTGATGATCTTTGACTACTGATGATTTGATCCAATATTTTGGTTCTCTTTTGTTGCATATACTTTTTTTGAAGATATTTCCTTAAAGATACTACTTCTGCTTCCAAGGTTTTGATCGTTTTCTCCTTTTCTTATAAATAACTTCTAAGAATTTCCTCAATTCTTATGTCTTCTTCTATCTTAATTTTTAGAATCATGATCATATTCTCTAGTTCTTCATAGTTGGAATTGTGAGATCCCTCTTTCATTTTTAACTCTGTCTTGAGTGAATTGTTTTTTTTCTTTTCTCTCCTAAGTTCTTCTAATGCACTGATTAGCTCTCCTTTGAGATTGAATTCACCTTCTTCTTCATAATATTATTCTACTTACATGAAGAGTTCTCTTTCTGAATCACTATCATTATCATTATTCTGCTCATCTAATAAGGAACCGTCATGATTTGAGTAGCAAATTTTCTTGAAGAATTAGTTTCTTCTCTTGTCTCATTTTTTATATTTATTTTCCCTTTTATAAGATTTTTCTTCATCATTGTATTTATTCTGGTGAGGTCATTTAGAATAAAAATGAAAAATACCACCACAGTTAAAAGATTTCAATGGAAGCATACCTTTATACTTTTCGGTTCCTTTCTTTAATTTCCTTACAAAGTTAGCCATCTCTTCATCTTCGTCTGAATCATCACTGCAACTACAACTTTATTTTGAATTTTTCTTGTGCTTCTTCTCCATCTTATTGGATGGATTCAAAGCGGCTTCCTTTGTGACTGGGTTCTCGTATTCCGTTCTCATTTCATAGGCTGTAAATATTCCATGTATCTCATCCATGCTCAATGTACCAAGATATTCTCTTTATTAAAGGATCGATATTTTAGAATCAAATATCATAGGAAGAGACCTCAATACCTTTTGAAGAACCACTCAATCATAAACTTCTAATCCCAATCCTTTAATAGTGTTAACTACTTTGTCAACTCGTAGAAGGTGGGTTACAATGTATAAGTCTTCCATCATCTTCAACTGTTCAATTTAGATATGAAAATTTGTAGCTTAGCTCCCTTTACCTTGGAATCTCCTTCATAAATATTTTGGATTTATCCCAAAGATCCTTTGCACTGTCACAATGCATAACTTTGAAAAATACTGAGTCAATTAGACTACTTAGAATAGTACCTTTATCCTTTGAGTTGTTTTCCCTAAGTTTCTTTCCATCTATGTTGGTTGGGGGAGTGGTTGGTGTTGTATACTCATCTACTATTGATTTCCAAACATCAAATCCATGTTCTTGTAAAAAAATTTTTATCCTTTTATTCCAGAAGGAATAGTTTTGACCATCAAACCTTGGTCCTCCAATCTTAGCTTATTCCATGATCTCCTTCCATTGGTTAGACTACTTCCTGAAGGACCCACTCTGAAGGACTTCTTACTTCACTTGACTTCTTTGTATTAGACTCAGTACCTCAGATCCCAAACCTGTATTCTTAGAAGTGAATACACATAAGTGATTTTCAAGTGACTCTTCTATGTGTTTTAAAGGGAAATTTCTTAATGACATGCAACTCATGTTGGCATGCAACTCACATGAAACTCACATGAAACCTGTTATCTTCTATTTTACTGCCAATTTACTTTGACATGAAACTTTTTCAAGGGTTGACATCAATGAGAACCAATCCTCCATTATCTAAACTTTTGACAATTAATATTTGTTGACAATTAATATTTTTTCGATAATTAATTAATGCCTACAATAATTAATTAATATTTTTAGATAATTAATTAATCCTTGCAATAATTAATATTTCAATAATTAATTAATTAATCTTTCAACAATCTCCCCCTTTGGCATTGATGGAAATGCTTAGACACAACAATAGAAACACTCATTCCCATGTAGGCTCCCCCTATCTTCATGTGTTGGCTCCCCCTGCCTTCATTCTTCTATTTTTCTCTCCCCTTTGACATCAATGGAAAATGATGTGTTCTCCTTGGGCCTTCTCCCCCCATTAGTAAGACTATGATCTCTATTGATGTTCTTCAAGGTGCCTCCTCATGTACATCTCTAATAAAAAGAATTTAAGTCTTTCAAAAACAATTCACCGTGGGGATGAAATTACTCCAAGTTTTTGTCGAATAAACTCAAAGGTCTCCCTTGGAAGAGGTTTGGTGAAGATATTTGTAATTTTCTCTTTTGTACCAAAATAATCCACCTTGATGTTCTTCTCTGTAACTTTTTCACGTAGGAAGTGAAACTTGATTGGAGTTTGTTTCCTATTAGAATGCATCATTGGATTCATAGACATACTTAGAGAACTGGTGTTATCATAGAATATCGAAATAGGCTCTCCATATTCTACTTATATGTCCTGCAAAGTTTGTTTCATCCAAAGAACCAGCTTACAACATGTTGTTGTTGCAATATAATATGATTTTGTTGTGGACAATGATATCAAATATTGTTTGTTTCTCAACCAAGATACCAGAAAATCACCCAAGTAGAAGGTTGCTCCACTTGTACTTTTTCTATCATCAACACGTCCTGCCCAATTTGCATCTATGTATGCAACTAGAGATAGATCATTCTATTTTGGATATAATAATCCATAGTTTTTTGTTCCTTTGAGATATTTGAATATATCTTTACTGCCATAACACATGTTTCCTTCGATGTTTCTTGAAATATTTCCACCTGACCAACTTCTTGCATCACATCTGGTGTTGACGTGGTCACATAGATTAATATTCCAATCATCGATGTGTAGATTCTTTGATCGATATCTTTGGATATATAATATTTTGTCAATTTGCAACTGGTCTACATGGGAGTACTTACAGTCTTGCAATCTACCATTCCAAAATTCTTCAATATTTCATTGATATACATGGTCTCGGAGATGAAAATACATGTATCTAACTGAAATATGTGGAGTCCCAAAAATAAATACAACTCACCAAGTAATGACATTTCAAATTGATTATGCACGTCTTTAGTAAATTTATGACTCATCCTATAATCATTACTACCAAATATAATGTCATCAACATAAACTTCAAATATCAACAAATTGATTTGAATTACCTTTATGTAGAGATTGTTGTCTGTGTTTCCTTTCTTGAACCCTTTCTATTGTAGATACATGTCCTATATTGAATACCATCCTCTGGGGGCTTGTTTGAGTCCATATAGTTCCTTCTTCAATCTGCAAAAATAATCTTCCTTTTCTGACAATATAAATCCTTATGGTTGTTTGATGTAGACTTCTTCTTCTAGTTCTGCATTTAGGAATGTTGATTTTACATCCATCTAATATACTTTGATTTTTTTAGAACATGCATAAGATAAGATAAATCTGACTACTTCCATTCTAGAAATTGGGTCAATAGATTCTTCAAAATCTATTTCTTCAACCTGGGCATATCCCTTGCATACTAACCTTTCTTTATTCTTGGTTACTTGTCCATCCTCGTTCAACTTGTTTCTGAATACCCATTTTGTGGCAATCACATGCTTATCCTTAGGCCTTAGAACAAATCCCCATGTTTCATTCTTGTCTATATGAATTAGTTATTCTTCCATAGATTTGATCCAATGTTCATCAGTGTTGGCTTCTTCAAAACTATTGGGTTCAATTGTGGACAATAGTGATATCTGTGTTTGTTCCGGTGAGTGTAATTTTCTTTGAGTTTCAACTCTTGCATATTTATTCATAATGATATTTTTTGATCGATGATATTTATGCATTCACTGGATAGGTGTTTTGGGAGAGATCTAAATATTTTGTTGGTCATATTCATTTTTTTGTTGTGTCTTCATGCTATTCTTCTTTTGCTACTTCTTTTTCTTCTTCTACTTCTTCTTTCAGATCCTCTACTTCTTCTCGATCTATTGAGTCTTTGCTTTCTTCTTTGTACTTTTGTACATTATCTTCATCGATATCTACATTGATGATTCCACTATTTTGTTCAATCTCATATTGGAACAATTGTATGTCTTGATTTCTCTTGAGTACCTGACAAATATTATGTTTTCAACTCAGGAGTCAAATTTTCCAATCCTACCATCTTCTCTTTTGATGTAGTACTTTCTTCCAAACACTCTAAAATGCTTCACATTTTTTGGTCTTCCTTTACATAGCTTGTAGGGAGTCTTATCACTATTACTTCTAATCATCGCTTTGTTCAAGATATGAACTGTTGTATGTACCTCTACCCAAAATATGTCACCCGACTTGGAATCTTTCAACATGGTTCTAGCCATTTTCTTTAGTGTCTTGTTCTTCTATCAGCAACTTCATTTTTTTTAGGTCTCCTCGTTGTCGAGAATTTCCTTTTTATCCCATTCTCGGCACAAAAACACATGAATTATTTATATGTAAACTCTCCACCATTGTCTATTGTCAAATATTTGATTTTCAAGTCTGTCTCTATTTCAACCATCTCTTTGTATATCTTGAAGTACTCAAATTCCTCTGATTTCATCTTAAGAAAGAAAATTGCAGTCATTCTTTTGTAGTCATCGATCAGTAGCATGAAGTACTTCTCACCATTTAATTCATTTTTCCTTAGTGGTCCACATAGATCGGTATGTATAATCTCCAATGGTTTTGTTGTTGAGTACTCCTTTTATTTGAACTTGGTCCTAGTTTGTTTTCCCTGTAGACAATGCTTACATAGAGTATTCCCTAGCTTTAAAATTTCAAGCATTTATCTTACTTATTCTTATCTAGTGATTTTGACAATATTTTCAAAGTGCATGTGACTCATACTTTTGTACCAGAGACAACTTTCATTTTCCTTTCCTAAAAAACAACTTTCCTTTCCAATTTCATTCAAAGCATTTATGTTTTGCATAGTCCTTATAGTTTTTAACACTAACCTACCTCATCCTTCTTTCCTTATTTCTCATTTATTTGAGTCAAACCAAAGTGTGTGTCCTTGATCACACATTTGACTTGCACTCAACAAATTGTGCTTCATATATTAAATTAGTAGAACATTTTTTTCCACTGCATCTGTAACATCCCGCTCTGGCGTACTGAGAAAACTTATTCTTTGAGGACACTTGCTTGCAAGTGATCTGGACTTTTGTGATGATAAAACATTTATCCTTGATTATGACGTGTTATGATAGATGACATGATGTTTTACTGATTTGATGTAAACATGTGCTATTGACTCAGTTTTATTGAGTGTGCAGGGTTTTGGACCTTGAGGATACAGAGGCATCAGTGGAAACCCTTGGACTCCGGATTGAATCAGGGAGTGTGCTATTTGGGTTGATTTATTTACTCTGATATTTCATTGATTTGATGATATGATGTTGACATGTTCTGACACGATTGTTGATGATGCAGGCTGACGATAGCTTGCCGACCAGACTCACATATGGAGTAAAGGGGCCACACATGATTTCTAGATAGGTTGAGGGAGAGGTGTGGACAACAGCCCTGCCACAGCCTACTAGCACTCCCGCCGTGGCTCGAACTATAGGTTAATGATTACCTAGTTTGAGAGGATCCACGATGTCGTGAGGGCAGACTGCGATAGTCGCTCACGATGATTCTAAGGGGCATGCAATAAGGCGGGGACCTTATTCCTTAGATCCCTTAGTCTTCCACAAGTTCACCTGGTGGAGTGTTGACTCCAGGGGTTATAGATGTCTACCAATCAGTCAAGTTGGCGAGTGGCACCCTTGGAGCACATGGTGCATCCTGAAGGGCACATCACGCAAAAGAACCACAAGTTGGTGAGTGGCACCCTTGGAGCACGTGGTGCATCCTGAAGGGCACGTCACGCAAAAGAACCACAAGAAGCGAGTGGCACCCTTGGAGCACGTCGTGCATCCTGAAGGGCACGTCGTGCAAAAGAAGCATAAGTTGGCGAGTGGCACCCTTGGAGAACATGGTGCATCCTGAAGGGAACATCGCATTGATGTTGATGAAGGAACAAACCTAGATGGAACTAAGACATTTAACACACTAATAAATCCTTAAACAACTTCCCTAACCAAGTGTCGCCCAGTTCAGAATCTAAGTCCTAAGTCTAAAACTTTTTAGGGTAAAAATTTAGTCTAACTTTAAGAAAAAGACCCTAAAATATAAACAAAAATTTAAACAAAAACCTGCTTAAGTAATATTTTAGTCTTCATAAAATTCTTAGGGTAAATGAAGAAAGTAAGAATTTAATTAAAATTAGTGGATTTAAAAATTTCAAAGAAGAAATTATTCATTAACTTGTGGAAGTACAAAGATATTAAATTAATA
This sequence comes from Picea mariana, assembly GCA_032191745.1. NCBI lineage: Eukaryota > Viridiplantae > Streptophyta > Pinopsida > Pinales > Pinaceae > Picea > Picea mariana. The sequence continues at coordinate 239,867 of JASDQU010738481.1, read as the reverse complement.
ATAAAAGGGAAATATTTAATAACGCAACTGCCATTTTGGGCTTTAATAAAAAGGGGAAAGAAGGGAATCATAAGAATTAGGAAACTAAGTGATGGAGGAAACTTAATAAAGGAAATATGGGAACTTATGGTAAAAAGCAAGGCCAACATAGTAAGGAATCTGCAATTAAGAACCTGCTAATCTGAGCTAATTTAGTAACATCTTTTTTTTTAGGAAAGTATTTAAAACATGTAAGGGGATCTAGGAACACCTAGGAGTAAATTTAGGAGTGACTTTAGGTGGGTGAGGGATTTGAGACAATTAATAAACTTAAATAAAATATTTATTGGAGAAAAGAGAGGGATGGACGACACTTGTGCGATGGAGAATATTTAGAATATTTTATTGAAACATAATTTAAAATGTGAATTAGGAAAGTTGGTGGGTCTCAAAACTCTATAAAAGAAAAGGGATATGAGGAAGAAAGGGATTGGCTATTAATGTAATGTTACGCTGCTAGATTTTTGACTTGATTGATTACTTGTGAGGAGTTGGGATTTTCCAGCTCGGATAAGAGTGGTAGCTCGGCCTTGCAAGGCGAGATGGGAAGCTAGACAGATCGTCTAGATTGCGTGTGGCCCCTTTGTGGCTCGGGGGGCTAAGGGGGAAGCAGAGTACCCCTAGCGTTGGCTGGGAGGTACCGGTGAGGTCTCGGCAATCAGCGAGCGGGAGCGGCACGGAGCACGCGGGCGTCTTTCGAACCAGGCTATAAGGCAACGATATGCTCTTCTATTTTGTAGAGTAGAATGCAGTAGGTTGTAGGATTGTATCTGATTATTGTTTGTAACTTCTTTCGGCATGTATAAACCTAGTGTTATCTCGTTTTCCTTCCATATTTATATCTCGCTAGAAATTTCTACGTATTTCTTCCTTGTCTGCTTTACGTTGTTGCCTATGGGATCCACCTTTTAAATATTGAAACGACGTCGAATCCTCATCCTTCCACCTTTGTTATTGTCTTGCCTGAATGGTCCCCCTTGCTCCTTGATGCAGTTAAATGCCTCGACCTTTGAATGATAGTGAAGTTCCTCCTTCTGCATTTTATTGCGGCTAAGTTTTAATTTCGTATTTATATCGCTGGTTGAATCCCATTGTGTTGCATTACTACCTTCACATCTTAACTCTGTGATTGTTTTTGATGCCCTTTTTATCTGCGTGTTTTATCTCTGCATGGTATTAATTTACGATTGATCCTTCGCCCACTCCATTAGCTGCCTACACACTTTCTAGTCTACGTTGTATAGGAATTTACCTACCTGTCTGCGTTGGGGGTTGCGGTGAAGTCCCAGCTTGACTGTGTCTCCTTAACTTGGCATGAAATGTTACAAGTCAGCGTTTTTATTTTTACTGTCGACAAATTATTGCATTTCAATGAAGGCACGCTAACAATAAATTTACATAGTACACAAATCACCACTGGTCAATGAGATTAGACTATCATTGAACCCTTTTCCAGGTCTCGAATGCAGACAGCGTTGACTGATGATTGTAAACAGGTTGAATACTTTCCTTAACATTCTAAACTTACGACAACTAACCCTTACAGCTAGCGGTGCTACTTTGTTTAACTGGTAGAGTGCATTCACGTTTAAGATCATAGTTATAGTCAGGATACATTTTAACCAGGMAGMTTGAAAGTTTCCTTTTACCTTGCGTCCCTAAGCATGTTACCGGTTGGAGCATTTCGTTGTGTAGTTTTTGCTACTTCTAAACATCTCCGCGAGATAACATAGTAATACATTGGTTATCCTTGGGTGGTCTGAGAGTAGCGTAGAGGTATCTTGACATCAACTTGGGGCATTGTGGTAGCTTTACCTCCCTCGGCTTCAAGTTTATTTCATGGCAGCCCTTTTATTTTTAAATGTATAGTAGTATTCTGGAATCATTGACCTCGTAGAGAGAAAAGCTAGTCCGATCGTGATGTTGCTACCACCAGCAATTCCCTAACCCTGTCGGCCATATCGAGATGCATTGCGTGATCCGTGACCTTCTGAGTCTCTCCCGTTAGTTTGTCTTCCAGGGGAACAATTGTTTCAGAGTTGTCAGAAGTGAGTAGGGTAACCGTGAATTCTTTGGACCCCACACCATAATAGGAGTCTAGTTTAGGAATTCGGTGACAGAGAATTCGGTAGATCCATAGCGCTAGTTGGGCAACAGTAAGTGGGATGTTGGGTAGGCCCGAGAAACCCACTACTGTGTCCTCTGGGCAGCGAAGGTTTGGCCACGTCTTTCTAAATTTTTTCTGCAATTTTTAAAACCTATCCTTACGATGTTTTCAATGCTCCAGGCATATTGAGCTCATTGAAAGACCTCGGTTCAACCTTCGTACCTACTTTCTGGGAAAACCAAACAACCTCCCTTGTGGAATTTTCTTGTTTAAATGAAAAATAAATACATATTTTATAACCTAAATTTGAACTTCCCGAATGTCCTTCCCTCACCTGTGAATCAAATTTATATTAATTTATTCTTAGTCCCTTTAAGACAAATTTAATATGACATACCTTTGATCAAAGTTTCTGGCTATAAGGCCACTCAGTGACCCATTGTAGGGAAGTGGCTCTAGGTCGAATGACAGTACCCCTGGTTACGGTTTTACATGCTTGAGAATAGGTGAGTCCCCTTATGTTAGAAGATTTTTCCCTTAATGTTCGTATGTGGTTGGGTCACTGATTGGTGATGGGAAGCAACACGTTTCTAGGGAATTGTAGTTGATTGTGTTCCTTACTTTACGCTGTTATGCTTAAGAACAAGATATGGAGATCCTTTCCACGCGGATTTAAAACGGTTCTTGACCTTAGAATTTATTGCCTCCTTCCACATGGTATCTAAACTTGGATCCAGGTGAATGCTATTAATAGCACCTACAGTTTTGTAACATGTATCTGACAGGTTACTATAATATATATATTGTTATCGTGAATTGTAGTTGGAATGTTATGGTGATATAAAAAGGGGAATCGTTATGTTGATCGATGTCAATGTAAAGTAATGCTTAATATATGATTATAGTAACATTAATGCTAAGGATGTTATTGTTTATTGTAATGGGTAAAGTAAGGTGAAGCTTAATGTTAAATGCTTATGGTAATTATTAATGTTATTTGTTTTATAGTAATGATAATGTAATGAAGCGTTTTATGGTAATACTAATGATTATGGAACTATTAATGTTTATTTCGTTATCGTTTTATGGAAGGTCAATGTAATTGTTATCGATATCCTATCAGATGTAATATGATGGTCATTTTGTGTAGATATTGGAATATAAAGTGAAAATAATTGTTGTTTTTGTAGTATTAATGAAATTAATTATCATTGATCTCAGATAAAATATAATGTCCTGAACTAAGTCCAAAAGGTGATTATGATTTAGAAATGGGGGATATGCAATTAATTGAATAGCCTTATTAATGGAGCTTGCATGTAATTGGATTTGCGATAATTAGGATTTGCAATTAATTGACTTGCGCCCCCGTCGAGGATGTGGTTGTTCTTTGACTATTGTTGTACTTGGATGCATACATTTTATTGCTTGGTCTTCTTATGTTGGGTGGGATGTAGACACCTCCATGTTCCTCAGAACAGTCGCCAGCCCTGAGACCTTAAATGGTTAAAATCGATGGGAACCTGGGCTTGAGCGTTGCTTATGTGACTTGGAGGTCCTAACCATTGCAGGGTAGGACGAGCAGGTAGTCAGTCTTAATTATTGTCGTTTGATCGTCGTTAACACATGTTGTTACTGTGGTATGTCGTATGTCGACTTGCTGTGTTCTTCTTGCTTGCGTCTTGTTCGTCGTCGGGTTACTAGTTTCTTCCTGAGAAGTCGGCCAGCAGCCTATCTGGCCTTCTCTCTCTCCGGAGCAGAGGACTAAGATTAAACGCCCTGCTTTCCTGTGCAGAAATAGTAAAATATATTATCATGGATTCTTCCTTATGTCTATGGTCGTTTAATGCTTGCAGTTACTTGTTGTGCGCCTTATGTCTTCTTGTTGTGATCATCGTGGTTGTGTCTTGTTAGTCGTTGAGTGGCGACGTAGAGTCAAGTGTGTCTGTTTCCCTTCTACACGCGTGCACACACTTTAAAAAAAAAAAAAAAAATTTGCACCTGTTATCCGAGTTGTTGTCATAATGAGGAGGCTGTCACATATGGTATCAGAGCCAGTTCGACCCGTGACTTGGGATTCACTATGGCTTTTGTTGACATGATTAGATTTGATTATGCTGTTGTTGATTGAGTTGATTGTGTGCGTGCAGGTAATCATGTTTAGAGGACATCGCGGAGGCAGACGACGGGGTGCTAGGGGAGGAGGCGTGACGCCTCCAGTAGCATCCACGCCTGAGGGGTCTAACCCCCAGAGAGGCGAGAAGGTTCTCGGACAGGAGAAGATAGCAGTTGGAGATGTTGTTGGGATGATGAGATATTTTCAGTGCATGTCCGAGGCACTGATCAGCCGATTGCACCGAGATGAGGCCAGGGCACCGACACCCGCTAAGGTTCTACTGCGCGCACCGGCCGTTACAGGTAGAATTCATCGTGAACTCGAGAAGGTTAAATTTATCGAGTTCTTTGGTGCCACAAATGACGCAGCCGTCGAGGCATGGCTGGAGAATATTGCTTCGCACTTCATGATTATACCTCCAACATGAAGGTTCGCATGACGGTCTTTCAACTAAAGAGGAGCGGTCTTCTATGGTGGAAGACACTCCTGCCGCAGCTGAATATGGCCATTGAAGACATGTCATGGGAATTGTTCGAGGAATGGTTCCGAGAGAGGTACCTTTCAGAGGAATTCATTGAGCATCAGCTTAATGAGTTTAACGCATTATGATAGGGAGGTCGTACGGTGCCCGAGTACGAGGCACGTTTTATGGAGTTGCTCCGGTATGTTCCACACCTTAACACAAAAAATCTCAAGGTCAATCGGTTCGTGTTTGGCCTTAACGACAGCCTGCGTGAAAAGGTTAGGATCTTGATGCCTCAAATCTTGCACGACGCTGTCCAAAAGGCCCTCATAGCAGAGGAGGAGCTCATCAATGGGGGTTAGACCAGGACTCCAGCGAGACCAGCAGGGCAGGATTCATTTGGTACACAACAGCATCAAACGCCAGCGAGACATACATCGGGATATCGTGGCTTCCAGAGAGGATCCACTTTCACTACACCCCGACGAACGCCGCCTCAGCAGCGGGCACCCTATCGGGGACCACAGCACCAACAACAGTGCCACCCGCAGCAGCAGCAGTTTAGGCATGTTCCGTAGAACAGACCAGGGTTCTAGGCCGGTGGGCTGTCATCTTCTACTTAGGATACTAGGACTACTAGGCCGAAGAAGGGGTGTTGGACGTGTGGGGAGCCACACTACCAGTGCGACTGTCCCGTGGAGAGGACCAGAGTGTCTAGATTAGCCGGACCCACTATAGTGGGAGATATGGGAAAGGACCATCGGATTCATGCAGCGGTGAATAACTGCCAGGCAGAGCACTAGTCGACTGTGCTCGAGATGACAGGTACTGTTGCTGACCAGACCCTTAGCATTTTGATAGACCCAAGTGCTACTTAGAGTTTCTTTTCTAGTGCAACGCTAAAAAGGATTAAGGTAAAGGTAGTCAAACATGACAAGTTTAGCTTCGTAGATATGGATTCAGGAGCCAAACAGAAGGTTGGAGGAAAGGTTATGGGATGTGCCCTTAACCTGGGAGAGTTTGTCATGAGGGTCAACTTGTACGTCACAATATTAGGATCTTATGACGTCGTGATCGGTATGGATTGGTTGGAATCGCATGAGGAGATACTCAACTGTAAGACAAAATGGTTGGGCTTGGTTGATGACGAAGGACAGAGGCATGTGATTGTAGGATGGAACCAGGGAGTCTCCCTGAGGTTCGTCTCTTCCTTATAGTTACGGAAGAGTATGGGCAAGGGGTGCAAGATTTATGCAATCCTTGCACTAAACGAAAAGGGAGTAGCGAAAGGTCTAGAACACCTTCCAGTGGTGAAGGAGTTGCAGACGTATTTCCAGTGGAGTTGCCTGGGATGCCGCCAGAAACGAAACTGGAGTTTACCATAGACCTGAAACCGGGGACCGAACCGATAGTAAGAACGCCTTATCGAATGTCGACCCCGGAGTTGCAAGAGCTAAAAATGCAACTGAAGGAGTTGTTGGACCTGGGACTAATACGCCCTAGTGTGTCACCATGGGGTGCACCAGTTATTTTAATGAGAAAGAAGGACGGATCATGGAGGCTTTGCATTGACTACCGTCAACTGAACAAGGCTACGACCAAGAATCAATATCCCTTCCCAAGAATTGATGATCTGTTCGATTAAATAAAGGGTGTAATGGTATTCTCCAAGATCAATTTGTGATCAGGGTATCACCAGTTACAGATCAAGGAAGATGATGTCCCTAAGACCACCTTTAAGATGAGATTTGGACATTACGAGTTTACTGTTTTACCGTTTGGATTGACAAACACCCCAGGGGTATTCATGAGTTTGATGAACGGGGTGTTCTGCGAGTACTTGGACAAGTTCGTCCAAGTATTCATTGACAATATCTTGATCTACTCTCGGATGATGGAGGAGCATGACGAGCACTTGTGCTTGGTACTACAATGCCTACGAGAGCACAAATTGTATGGGAAGTTGTCCAAATTCTCTTTTTATCAATCAAGGATTCACTACTTAGGGCATGTCATCTCCGGGGAAGGTATCGTCGTGGATCCAACCAAGGTTGAGGCTATTATGGAATGGCATACGCCGACGAATGTCACATAAGTGTGTAGTTTTATGGGTTTAGTAGGATACTATCGACGATTTGTCGAGGGGTTTTTGAAGATAGCGAATCTGATCATGGAATTGCAGAAGAAAAACAAGAAGTTTGTTTGGATAGAGAAATGCACGGAAGCATTTTTAGGGCTTAAAGAGTTGTTGACCACAACGCCGCTACTAAAGGTCTCTGACATGGATGCAGACTTCTTGGTATGCACTGATGCATCCAAGGAAGGTTTAGGTGAAGTCTTGATGCAAGACAGATGAACGATTGCTTACATTTCGAGGAAACTGAAAAGGCATGAGGAGAACTATGTGATGCATGATTTGGAGTTATTAGCCATCATATATGCCTTGAAGGTTTGGAGACACTACCTTGTGGGACAAAAATTTGAACTAAGGACTGATCATTGTGGACTGCAACACATTTTTACGCAAAGCGACCTGAACGCGTGACAACGACGTTGGTTAGAATTGCTTAGTGAGTATGACTTTGAGATTACTTACATAAAAGGAACAGTGAACCGAGTGCCGGATGCTTTGAGTTGGAGACCACGCATCTTTTCAGTGTTGCCTCTTCAGATGAATCTATGTGAGAATATTATCACTTTACAGCATGAAAATTACTGGTACAAAGAAGTCGAGGATTTTATCGGACAAAACACAATGATGGTACCATGATATGAGGGTATTCATTTGATATCGATGGTTTATTGAGGTCTAGAAGTCGGATTTACGTACCGGCAAACGACGAGTTGAGGATGTTGATCCTGAGCGAGGATCATAGAGCAGTTTACATGGCTCATCCAGGAGTCACGAAGATGAGGGCATACCTTAAACCCTTATTCTTCTGGGAGGGAATGAAGGCCGACATAGTAAACTTTGTGGCTAGATGTCTAGAGTGTCAGCAGGTAAAGGCTGAACATAGACACCCAGCAAGATTACTTCAAATACATGCCATTCTGGAATCGAAATGGGAAGTTATTTCAATGGATTTTATTGTTGGACTGCCACTGATGGCAAGGAGACATGACTCGATTTTCGTAGTTGTAGACACTCTAATGAAGAGTGATCACTTTATTCCTGTACGTACGACGTATCAGACACCTAATATAGAAATATTTTTCATCAGTGAGATTGTGAGGCTGCATGGCGTGCCTAAAAGGATTATATCCGATCGAGGATCGATGTTTACTTGACGATTTTGGACGAGTTTCCAAGAGGCCTTGGGAACCCAACTTAATTTTAGTACTGCGTATCACCCAGAGACTGATGAACAGACCAAACAAACGAACCAAACCTTGGAAGACATCTTGTGCATGTACGTGATGGACCAACAAAAGTGTTGGGAGAAATTGTTTCCCCTAGTAGAGTTCGATTACAACAACAGTTACCAGAGCACCATTAAGATGGCACCTTTTGAGTTTCTTTATGGGCGACCATGTCGGACACCCTTGAGAATAGGGTCCTAGTGGGACCATAAGCGATCCAAGAAATGGAAGAGCAAATGCAAACCATAAGACATAGGATTAAAGAAGCACAGGATTGACAGAAGAGTTATGTTGATGCGCACCGAGTCGACTGTAGTTACGAGGTCGACGATCGAGTCTTCTTGCGAGTTAAACCGCATAAGAGTTCGATCAAGTTTGGAAAGGGAGATAAAATCTCTCCTAGGTTCGTGGGACCTTTCGAGATTGTGGAGAGAAAGGGGCCTGTGGCCTATCGACTAGCCTTGCCTGATTCTTTGAGGCATATGCATGATGTTTTTCATGTATTTGTTTTGAGACATTATATTAGTGATCCTACACACGTGATTGACATGAGTTCTTTGCAGGTATCAGACACGGGAGTGCTCATGGATGAGCCGGTCCACATCTTATATCATTGCGTTCGAAAGCTACGACGTCGAACGGTATATCAGGTCAAGGTCCAGTGGGACAGTTATAATCCACACTCAACGACCTGGGAGGACGCATATGATATGTGCCAGCAGTTCCCATTTTTCTTTGATAGATAGACTTATGATACTGTGGTACTTTTATTTCGGCATTTATACTGAGAAAATTTGGGATGAAGTTTAGACCAAGAGGGGGTGTATGTAACATCCCGCTCTGGCGCACTGAGAAAACTTATTCTTTGAGGACACTTGCTCTCAAGTGATCTAGACTTTTGTGATGATAAAACATTTATCCTTGATTATGATGCGTTATGATAGATGACATGATGTTTTACTTCTTTGACGTAGACAGGTGCTATTGACTCAGTTTTATTGAGTGTGCAGGGTTTTGGACCTTGAGGATGCAGAGGCATCAGTGGAACCCCTTGGACTCTAGATTGAGTCAGGGAGTGTGCTATTTGGGTTGACGATAGATTGCCGACCAGACTCACATATGGAGTAAAGGGGCCACACACAATTTCCAGAGAGGTTGAGGGAGAGGTGTCGACAACAGCCCTGCCACAGCCTACTAGCACTCCCGCCGTGGCTCGAACTATAGGTTAACGATTACCTAGTTCGAGAGGATCCACGGTGCCGTGAGGAAAGACTGCGACAGTCACTCACGATGATTCTAAGGGGCGCACAATAAGTTGGGGGCCTTATTCCTTAGATCCATTAGTCTCCCACAATTTCACCTAGAGGAGTGTTGACTCCAAGGGTTATAGATGTCTACCAATCAGTCAAGTTGGCGAGTGGCACCCTTGGAGCACGCAGTGCATCCTGAAGGGCATGTCCACAAGTTGGCGAGTGGAACCCTTGGAGTACGTGGTGCATCCTGAAGGGCACATCGTGCAAAAGAACCACAAGAAGTGAGTGGCACCCTTGGAGCACATGGTGCATCCTAAATGGCACGTCGCGCAAAAGAAACATAAGTTGGAGAGTGGCACCCTTGGAGCACATGGTGCGTCTTGAAGGGCACGTCGCGTTGATGTTGATGAAGGAAAAAACCTAGATGGCCCTAAGACATTTAACACATTAAGAATTCCTTAAACAACTTCCCTAACCAAGTGTCACCCAGTTCAGAATCTAAGTCCTAAGTCTAAAACTTTTTAGGGTAAAAATTTAGTCTAACTTTAAGAAAAAGACCCTAAAATAATAATAAAAATTTAAACAAAAACCCACTTAAGTAATAGTTTAGTCTTCATAAAATGATTGGGGTAAATGAAGAGAGTAACAATTTAATTAAAAATAGTGGATTTAAAAATTTCAAAGAAGAAATTATTCATTAACTTGTGAAAGTACAAAGATATTAAATTAATAATAAAAGGGAAAGATTTAATAACACAACTGCCATTTTGGGCTTTAATAAAAAGGGGAAAGAAGGGAATAATAAGAATTAGGAAACTAAGTAATGGAGGAAACTTAATAAATGAAAGATGGGAACTTATGGTAAAAAGCAAGGCCAACATAGTAAGGAATTTGCAATTAAGAACCTGCTAATCTGAGCTAATTTAGTAACATATTTTTTTTTAGGAAATTATTTAAAACATGTAAGGGGATCTAGGAACACCTAGAAGTAAATTTAGGAGCGACTCTAGGTGGGTGAGGTATTTGAGACAATTAATAAATTTAAAGAAAATATTTATTGGAGAAAAGAGGGGGATGGACGACACTTGTACGATGGAGAATATTTAGAATATTTTATTGAAACTTAATTTAAAATGTGAATTAGGAAAGTTGGTGGGTCTCAAAACTCTATAAAAGAAAAGGGAGATGAGGAAGAAAGGGATCGGCCGTTAGCGTAACGTTACGCTGCCAGATTTGTGACTTGACTGATAACTTGTGAGGAGTTGGGATTTTCCAGCTCGGATAGGAGTGGTAGCTCGGCCTTGCGAGGCGAGCTGGGAAGCTAGATGGACCGTCTGGATTGTGTGTGGCCCCTTTGCAGCTCGGGGGGCTAAGGGGGAAGCAGAGTACCCCTAGCGTTGGCTGGGAGGTACCAGTGAGGTCTCGACGGTCGGAGAGCGGGAGCGGCATGGAGCATGCGGGCGTCTTTCGAACCAGGTTATAAGGCAACGGTATGCTCTTCTATTTTGTAAGTAGAATGCAGTAGGTTGTAGGCTTGTATCTGATTATTGTTTGTAACTTCTTTCAGCATGTATACACTTAGTGTTATCTCATTATCCTTCCATATTTATATCTCACTGGACATTTTTGCGTATTTCTTCCTTGTCTGCTTTACATTGCTGCCTATGGGATCCACCTTTTAAATATTGAAACGACGCCGAATCCTTAGCCTTCCACCTTTGTTATTGTCTTTCCTGAATGGTCCCCCTTGCTCCTTGACGCATTTAAATACCTCGACCTTTGAATGATAGTGAAGTTCCTCCTTTTTCATTTTATTGCGGCTGAGTTTTAATTTCGTATTTATATTGTTGGTTGAATCCCATTGTGTTGCATTACTTCCTTCGCATATTAACTCTGTGATTGTTTTTGAAGCCCTTTTTATCTGCGTGTTTTATCTCTGCACGGTATTAATTTACGATTGAGATTTCACCCACTCCATTAGCTGCCTACACACTTTCTGGTATGCATTGTGTAGGAATTTCCCTGCCTGTCTGCGTTGGGGCTTGCGGTGAAGTCCCAGCTTGACTGTGTTTCCTTAACTTGGCATGAAATGTTATAGGTCAGCGTTTTTATTTTTACTGTCAACAAATTCTTACAATTCAATGAAGGCACGCTAATCATGAATTTACACAGTATGCGAATCACCACTGGTCAATGAGATTAGACTATCATTGAACCCTTTTCCAGGTCTCGAATGCAGACAGCATTGACTGATGATTGTAAACAGGTTGAATGCTTTCCTTAACGTTATGAACTTAAGGCAGCAAACCCTTACATCTGGCGGTTCTACTTTGTTTAACTAGTAGAGTGCATTCATTTTTAAAGTTGTTGTTATAGTCGAGATACATTTTAACCAGGCAGCTTGAAAGTTTCCTTTTACCTTGCGGCCTTGAGCTTTATACTGGTTGGAGCATTTCGTTGTGTAGTTTTTGCTACTTCTAAACATCTCCGCGAGCTAACTTAGTAATACATTGGTTATCCTTGGGTGGTTTGAGAGTAGCGTAGAGTTATCTCGACATCAACTTGGGGCATTGTGGTAGCTTTACCTCCCTCAGCTTCAAGTTTATTTCATGGCGGCCCTTTTATTTTTAAATGTATAGTAGTATTTCGGAATCAGTGACCTCGTAGAGAGAAAAGCAAGTCCAATCATGATGGTGATGCCACCAGCAATTCCCTAACCCTGTCGGCCATCTCGAGATGCATTGCGCGATCCGTGACCTTCTGAGTCTCTCCCATCAGTTTGTCTTCCAAGGGAACGCGTGTTTCAGAGCTGTCAGAAGTGAGTAGGGTAACCACAAATTCTTCAGACCCCGCACCATAATAGCAGTACAGTTTACCAATGCGGTGACAGAGAATTTGGTAGATCTGTAATTCGGTAGATCCGTAGTGCTAGTTGGGCAACAACAAGTGGGACATTGGGTAGGCCCGGGAAACCCACTATTGCGTCCTTTGGGCAGTGAACGTTTGGCCATGTCTTTCTAAATTTTTTCTGCAATTTTTAAAACCTATCCTTATGATGTTTTCAATGCTCCAGGCATATTGAGCTCATTGAAAGACCTCGGTTTGACCTTCGTACCTACTTTCTGGGAAAACCAAACAACTGCCCTTGTGGCATCTTCTTGTTTAAATGAAAAATAAATACATATTTTATAACCTAAATTTGAACTTCATGAATGTCCTTCCCTCGCCTGTGAATGAAATTTATATTAATTTATTCTCAGTCCCTTTAAGATGAATTTAATACGACATACCTTTGATCAAAGTTTCACTCTATAAGGCCACTCAGTGACCCATTGCAGGGAAGTGACTCTAGGTTGAATGACAGTACCCCTGGTTACAGTTTTACATGCTTGAAAATAGGTGAGTCCCCTTATGTTAGAAGATTTTTCCCTTAATGTTCGTATGTGGTTGGGTCGCTGATTGGTGATGGGAAGCAACACGTTTCTAGGGAATTGTATTTGATTGTGTTCCTTACTTTACGTTGTTATGCTTAATAACAAGATATGGAGATCCTTGCCACGCGGATTTAAAATGGTTCCTGACCTTAGAATTTATTTCCTCCTTCCACATGGTATCTAAACTTGGATCCAGGTGAATGCTATTAATAACACCTACGATTTTGTAACATGTATCTGACAGGTTACTATAATATATATATTGTTATCGTGAATTGTAGTTGGAATGTTATGGTGATATAAAAAGGGGAAACGTTATGTTGATCGATGTCAATGTAAAGTAATTCTTAATATATGCTTATAATAACATTAATGCTAAGGATGTTATTGTTTATGGTAATGGGTAAAGTAAGGTGAAGATTAATGTTAAATGCTTATGGTAATTATTAATTTTATTTGTTTTATAGTAATGATAGTGTAATGAAGCGTTTTATGGTAATACTAATGATTATGGAACTATTAATGTTGATGTCATTATCGTTTTATGGAAGGTCAATGTAATTGTTATCGATATCCTATCAGATGTAATATGATGGTCATTTTGTGTAGATATTGGAATATAAAGTGAAAATGGTTGTTGCTTTTGTAGTATTAATGAAATTAATTATCATTGATCGCAGATAAAATATAATGTCCTGAACTAAGTCCAAAAGGTGATTATGATTTATAAATGGGGGATATGCAATTAATTGAATAGCCTTATTAATGGACCTTGCATGTAATTGGATTTGTGATAATTAGGATTTGCAATTAATTGACTTGCACCCCTGTCGAGGATGTGGTTGTTCTTTGACTATTATTGTACTTGGATGCATACATTTTATTGCTTGGTCTGCTTGTGTTGGGCGGGATGTAGACACCTCCATGTTCCTCAGAATAGTCGCCAGCCCTGAGAGCTTTAATGGTTAGAATCGATGGGAACCTGGGCTTGAGCGTTGCTTATGTGACTTGGAGGTCCTAACCATTGCAGGGTAGGACAGGCGGGTAGTCAGTCTTACTTATTGTCGTTTGATCATCATTAACGTATGTTGTTACTATGGTACATTGTATGTCATCTTGATGTGTTCGTCTTGCTTGCATCTTGTTCGTCGTCGGGTTACTAGTTTCTTCCTGAGCAGTCGATCAGGAGCCTATCCGACCTTCTCTCTCTCCGGAGTAGAGGACTAATATTAAATGCCCTACTTTCCTGTGCAGAAATAGTAAAATCTACTATCATCGATTCTTCCTTATGTCTATGGTCGTTTAATGCTTGCAGTTACTTGTTGTGCGCCTTATGTCTTCTTGTTGTGATCATCGTGGTTGTGTCTTGTTAGTCATCAGGTGGCAACGTAGAGTCAAGTGTGTTTGTTTCCCTTCTACACGCGCACACACACTTAAAAAAATAAAAATAAAAAAAAATTGCTCCTATTATCAGAGTTGTTGTCGTAACGAGGTGGTTGTCACAACATCTTTGCTTCCAAGCTTAATTATGCCTCTACCTAAAATTTTAACTGAATGATTATTTTCAAATGAAATTGATCCATCTTTTTCTTTCTTTATAGTTAGAAACGTGTTTGTGTCACCTGTCATTTGTTTTGAACAACCACTATCAACATACCAATCACT
>JASDQU010738481.1:192264-225410 GCA_032191745.1 Picea mariana | reverse complement strand
AGGTGGTTGTCACAACATCTTTGCTTCCAAGCTTAATTATGCCTCTACCTAAAATTTTAACTGAATGATTATTTTCAAATGAAATTGATCCATCTTTTTCTTTCTTTATAGTTAGAAACGTGTTTGTGTCACCTGTCATTTGTTTTGAACAACCACTATCAACATACCAATCACTTTTCCTGTGTTGGTATTGTAGAGAAAGCGATCATTGATTATGATTTCTTTTCCATATACCTTGTGGTTATGATATCTTACTGCTAATGTTCTTCTTTGATAACCTAGGTGGAGTAGTCAATTTACAATTCTTTGCTATGTGACCAAAATTGTTGCATTTGTAGAATTCTACTTCAATGCTCAATGAACCAAAACTGTTTTGGTTCCTAGTGTATGCTTCATAATATATTCTAGGATAACCAACATTGTTACTTCTATTGTTGGCATATGATCTGCAGTTCACAACCTTATGTCCAAAATTATCTCAATTAAAAAAATGATCATAAATGAATATTTGATACCTGGGGATAGATGGTATTCTTTGTGATGCACTCCTTTTGAAATTGTCATCTTGAGTCTTCTTTATTTCTGGAATGTTCTTCTTTGGGGGCTTACATTCTTCCCTCTTGAAAAAATAACTTACAATCTATGCATAGCTTCTTTCTTCCGCTTCCCGTTCTTTTGTCTGGAGATCAACCATCATTTCTCATTATGTACTTGATTGTATCCTAGTTCGGACCTGTCATATGATGATATTTGATTGTTGATTATTTAATCCAATATTTTGGTTCTCTTCTATTGCATATCCTTCTTTTGAAGATATTTACTTAAAGAGACTACTTATGCTTCCAAGCTTTCGATTGTTTTCTCCTTTTAATCTAACTGTCTTCTAAGAATTTACTCAATTATTCTATCTTATTCTATTTGAATTTTTAGACTCGTGACCATCCTCTATAGTTCTTCAGAGTTTGAATTCTGAGATCCCTCTTTCATTTTTAACTCTACCTTGAGTGGCTTGTTCTTCTTCCTTTATTTCCCGAGTTCTTCTAATGCACTGATTAGCTCTGCTTTGAGATTGAATTCACCTTATTTTTTGGAATAATATTCTATTTCCATGAAGAGTACTCTTTCTGAATTTTTATCATTATCATTATCCTCCTCGTCTAATGAGGAACTTTCCTCCTTTGAGTAGAAAATTTTCTTGAAGAATTTGTTTCTTATCTTTTTTCCTTTTTGATATTTCTTTTAGCTTTTAAAAGCTTCTTCTTCATTAGTGTATTTATTCCTATGAGGAAATTTAGAAGCAAAATGACCAATACCACCATACTTAAAACATTTCAATGGAATCACACCTTTATACTTTTCGATTACTTTCTTTAATTTCCTTACGAAGTTATAAATCTCTTAATCTTTGTCTTAATAATCACTGCAGTTGCAACTTAGTTTTGAATCTTGCTTGTGTTTCTTCTTCATATTCTTGGATGCATTGAAAACTTCTTTCTTTCTGACTAGCTTCTCCTATTATGTTCTCATTTCATAGGCTGTAAATATTCCATGTAGCTCGTCCATGCTGAATCTACCAATATCTTCTCTTCTTCAAGGGATGATATTTTAGAATCAAATCTCATAGAAAGAGACCTCAATACATTTTGAGAAATCACCAAGTCATGAAATTCTACTCTCAATCCTTTAATAGTGTTAACTATGTGATCAACTCACATAAGGTAGGATGCAATGTCTTCATCTTCCTTCATCTTCAAATGTTCAAACTTAGCTATGAAAATTTCAAGCTTATCTCCCTTTACCTTGGAATATCCTTCATAAATATTTTGGAGTTTATCCAAAAGATCCTTTGCACTATCCCAATGAATGACTTTGAAAATATTCAATCAAATATACTATTTAGAATATTACCTTTATCCTTTGATTTGTTTTCATTGAGTTTCTTTTCATTTCTGTTAGTTAGGGGAGTGGTTAGTGTTGTATACCCATATACTATTGATTTCCAAACATAAAATCCCAATGCCTATAAAAAAAATTTCATACTTTTATTGCAGAAGGTATAGTTACAACCATCAAACCTTGGTGTCCAATATTAGTGTATTCCATGATATCCTTCCCATGGTTAGAATACTTCCTGAAGGACCTTCTCTGATACCAATTTTTGGAATACTGAGAGTGTGGGATGAATCAATATGATCACAATTCGTACCTTTAATCACAATATAAAACCTCCAATGATTATTATGAGCATTCAAAATATCATCAACACCATAAACATCACATAAACAAAATACACCCAAATTTTACATGGAAACCCAATGCGCGGAAAACCACATAACACTTTTCTTATTGATTAAAGAGTACATTCATTGGAAGAACCAACTTCCTATTTCTCCAACCACAAATAGAAGGAGTCTCCAACCCCCTATTTACAGGATGCAACTTGAATGAATCTCCAACTCCCTATTTTATTCAGCTCCAACTGGAAGGAGCCTACAACCCCCTTTCCTTGCCCCATCCAACCGCCCTAAATATAGATGTAGAGCAATCTGTCACTATCTCTATCATTGATAACATGTTGTTTTTTTTGTCTCTAATATTCATGCTACTACTACTAAAATTAATATTTCATCAATACTGCAACCACACATACCTCATACCAAAATCCACAAAAGAGTTCTTCAAATCAAGTTTTTATAACTCACTGAGACATACTTGTTCTTGATTTATTAATAATAACTCCATAACACACTCAGGAAGACATAACTTTACCCTAAAGTTGAAATGAGTTCCATATCCCTGACCTTCTTGTATTTTTCCTATCACACATAGGAAGACATACCTTTAGACATACCTTTACCCTGAAGTTGAAATGAGTTCCATATCCCTTCAAAGTTCTTTAAGCATTCATTTACTAGATCCTCTCACAGCCACATGGATCCCTATCACTTGACACTCCACATCATCATAGTATAAAAAGACTCTCCCAACCAGGAGTTGACATTTGTCTAGCTCCTATAGGCCTACTAAGTTAATTAATCATAAACATAGAAAAATATCACTCCTTACTAAATATCCAAGGGAACTTAGGGTTATTAATATTAGTTAACACCTAAGTCTGCAGACTTCAGTGAAAGTTCCTTAGCATGAATTTATGAATAAACCAATTCTCCAAAAAGCCAGAGTTCTCGAGAGGGTCCCACTCATTTAATTTATTATGTTTAAAACATTATAACATGGGGAAGTGGGATATTGGTGTGGGCCTTCGGACCTTTTTACTTATTTTTTCTATTTCTCCAGCATCCTGGAGTCCCATACTCTCGCACTCTCACAGGGTCCACACTTACACATGGTTGTGTATTGAACGACGATATAGGAATCGGTGGATCAAGTCCTTCACCCACTTTAACCATAGTGTCTCAGTATCCCAACTATCCCGAAGTCCTGAGGTCCTACCACATAGCTCTAGCCTTCAACCCTATTGGAACATACATTCTAACACCCTAAGCCTCTTGTAGTCCCGAACTCCCAAAATCTAGGGGTCCCATTAGCCATTAGGTCAAGAATCTATGCACTAGGGGGTGACATGTGGAAAAATATGGAGATGACATGTGGCCCAATCGATGGGTGACACATGTCAAGTTCCATTTCTAACATAAGGTCTGTGAAAATCATGAATTAGGATAACACATGGCACACATAATATGGGTCCATGTCACCGTAGGTGATGTCAGCATACCACATCACTATGGGCTAACAGTCTCTGCAAACATCCTACTTCTCCTACCAACAAAATTTCTCGGAGCTTCAAAGTCTCGAACTCTCTCCAACCAACGTTCCAATTTCCTCTACCCAATGGTCAAGATCGATGCACATGGATCCTTATATTTATGTCCTTCATCGCTTTGCAAATTCGGCATTCAAGGGTCTTGTTTTTTATTTTCCTTTTAACTCTTGAAGTGGTCAACACTAGACTGACCACATTCTATATTGAACAGTCGAAAGAAATATCCCGAAGTATTTTTGAATCAATGTTCCTCATCACTTCGTGAATTCAACATTCAGGTGTTTTTCTATTTAGTTTCATTTTTACTCTTGACGTGGTCGATGCCAGACTGACCACGTTCTAGATCTAAAGGTCAAAAGAGAGATCTTGAAGTAGCCTCAAATTGATGGTCCTCGTCGCTTCATGACTTTGGCATTCAAAGATCTTTTGTTGTTACACTGTTTGTTTTCCCGGGAGCGTCACGGTCCTAAGGTTTGGGTAACATAGTTACTTTGGGGCATAGCGAGAGGTTTTGGGTCATGGTCATACATGATATTATCAATTCCATGGCTATTCTCTCCAACTCATTCTCCTCTTCGACCTCCAAAGTCTCATAGTTTCGAAGGAGAAAAATTTATATTACGATAATTACAACTTAATGTAATTACTAATATTTATTAACCATGCGACTTTGTAGGTTTGAACCTTCGACAGTTTTAACTTGTGAGTTCCATCACCCAAAACACTCAAGAATCATTAATCTCTGAACTCCAGAAGGCCTAACTCATTTTAGGTATGATCTAATGGCCCAAATCTGTCCTTGCAGCCAGATCAATGGTTGTTGTCGCTTATTTTGTACTTCGCGGCTCCTCTTCCCTTCAAAAAGGGATTTAAACCATGGCTTTCATAGGTTGTGGCCTTGGTCTGCATTCTATGAGTGTTATACCTTATGATCTTGAATATACTTTGAATGAAGTATGGGCACACTGCTTGAGCTTCTCCTCGAATTTAGAACTTAGAGAGTTCTTAACCTCTACACAACTTGCATAGGATTTGTTCACCCTCACACTACCTCTCCTGAGCTTAACATATCATTTTTCTATTAGACCCAAAACAAATGGAATTATAGACACACATACATGAAACTATGGCTATGGTCAACAAAATCACAATTTATTTCCTTTAATTTGAGCCATTACATGAGGATAAAGCATTTACATGTACAAATCATGTTCAAACCATATAGTTCCTTACTTGCTTAAATACACAATCAATTAAAATAAAAAAAAATAGTCTAATCATCAAAACATCATGCACATCCCTGAAATGTTCACATGATATTCAACCTTAATTTATAGTTACAGTTCAATTTCACACGGTATGATAATACGTATCTATTACAAGTGGCATCCATCCAACTGATTGGGGGTGTTATCCTCTCCACCCAATTGTAAGCCTCTCCACCCAATTGTAAGCTCAGAGGCATTCACTCTTATCACTCTGGCCACCCTCGTTCCAAGCCATGATATCACAAGGGGAAAATCCTTCAATTTCTCATATATTCTCTCTTTGTCATAGCCTCTGCGAGGTTTATCAAATGATTCATCGCCATCAATATTGTGACCCTTATCACTGAGGAGTCCTCTTTATCTTATCTCCTATAACTAGAAAAATTTAATCCCTCGGTTCTTCTCTAAACTGGATATCCTCACATGCTCTCATCTTTCTCTTAGTATATCTAGGTCATGGTATCCTTATTGTATTCTTTCGTGTATATTTTTCCACACCTTTTTTCCTCCCCGAGAAGGTTCTAGACCTGTCCTTTTTGTTCTCTCAGAAGGAACTCGGGTGAATCTAGTCCTGTAGGAAACTGCACTCTATGGTACTTTGGGCTAACAGTTTTATGTCTCCTCAGTGAGACCATCCATGCCTCCATTCATTGGGGTAGTTTATTGTTCAACCACTAATATTTTTCTCATTAACTGATTTTTCCTTGGGTTCAGGATGAGGCTTATTATTTCAACAAAGAGAATTTGGGTCATTTTGACATAATGAACACTCTCTACAGTTTCCTTTCTCTTTCCTCTAGTGATATCATGGCCAGTACTTCAAGGCTTCACTCCCACGGTCAGTTATTGGCAATCAAAACAATAATACATTTACATTGTTCACACGCCATAGAATGGTAATCATAATTAATGATTAATTACAAGTTGGGGCAAACAGGGGTATTACAATCCCCTCCCCCTTAAAAGGAACACCATCCTCGATGTTCTTTCTCAGTAACACCTTTCATGCCTTTGTCATTTATCTTCTTCAGAAATATTGATCCTCTTTCTTGGTCAGGTCCTTTCCATACCCTTTTCCTTCGTCAACTTCCTTCAATAATTTTGGACAACAAGCATATTAATCACAATTTCACGTGAAAACATCTTAGTGCAAAATTCAAGAGGAAAGATTTTGTAATTGAGCATAATACTTATCTGTGAAGTTCATGGATTTTCATCCATATGGTTGTCTTGTTACCTTAGCTCATTGTTTTTCCTGGACATACCCATTATGTGCATGATCCCAATCAATAGTTTGTAAGAACTATCAAAGTCTCTTCTTCCCTATGGTCACTCACCCTCTATGCCCAGGCTGAGGCATCCTCTTCTCTTATATACAGTCCCTCGGGAAATCCATATTGCCTTTCCAAGGATTTCTCGCAGAGGAAGAGTTAAAAATACTGCACCGAGCCTTACAGTTGAGTCGTCCCTCAGACTTTCTTTAATGAGGCATCTCTACTGCTTTTTTTACCACAACACAACATATTCTAGGGATATCATGGATTAACATAGCTTTCTTATGTCTCAACAATAGCCTCTTTCATGATTTCCATCTTGAAAGCCTTCATATGTCCTTCCTAGACATAAATTTTTTGTCTCACCTACATCAAAGGTATGCATAAATTATGAGATATTATCATCAATTTCAATTTTAAAATTTTCTTGCAAATCTGTCACCCACATATTTCCAAATTCCATTATTATTTTCAGATTTGTTCTGCGAAGGAAGCAGATTCACATGTATGGGACTTTCCTTCTCATAACATTTTGGCTCAGCAGGAAATTGGTATTCCTTACGGGATTACAACATTTCCATATCCAAAAACCTTTTCTTCCTACAATTTCAACATTCCTTAGCAAAACAAATTGTTAGTTTTCATGTACATTATATTTTCATCACACACTTTCAGTGGCTCACAAAAAATTTCAAAACTATGCATACTAACAATCAAGTTCATTTTCTTAAAAAGGAAATACCATTTTTCTAGCTTGGATCAACAGGAAATTGGTCTTCCTTATGGGATTACAACACTTCCATATCCAAGACCTTTTTCTTCCTGCGATTTCAACATTCCTTAGCCAAACAAATTGTTAGTTTACATGCACATTATATTTTCAGAATAATGCATACTAATAGTCCCAGTCATTTTCATTTATTCAAGGGTACAAAGCAAAAGGAAATATCATTATTTACGTATGCATCCTTTCAACATACCAAATTTTGCAAATGAAACTCAAATATCAATTGACTGTAATCAATTTGACAATATTCATGGCCACATTCATACCCAATGTAGCCTTACATTGGGTTCACACTTTTCATACTTATGACAAGCACTTTGCCATGGTGTGGTGGAGCTCAACCAAACTCTTCAACATAGGTTTAATCATTCTCATTCACTCTTACAACAAGACTATGCTTCCCACTACAAGCTAATCACGATACCAAATCATCACATATAAATCTACAAGTTTCTCTTGAATGCACCCAAACATTCTTCCTTCATTAGTAACCAGGTTTCCAACACTCATGGCCACCCAAAATTCTATTTTATTTAACACCTCTACAATTCAAGTTGAGTATTGGAGGTCCTCCTTCCTTAATGGGAAATCCATTGTCTTCCCTCTTATGCAAGCATGCATTTCCTCATTGCATTCCATGCAATGTGCTAAATATGAGCACCTTTATTCCCAATCTACCTAGATTTTCCATTGTACCCATGGTACTCCTTACTCATGCATTTTATTTCAAGAATTATAAATCATCCTTGAATAATATAGAATTCATCTCTATTATTTAGATTCTTCTTTCCTGAATCTTACCCTTCTTGGGTAGCGATGGCATACAATAGCCACTCAAAATTATTCACATATCAGTAAGATAATGAAATATTTTTAGAAGGAACTGGTACATTTGGGTCAAATTCCAATGGCATGTTTGACGCAATTGCCACTTTATATTTTTGGGAGAATGACAAACATCAGACCCCCTCAAATGTCATTTCACATGATGCCACTTTTTCAATGCCATAGATATTGTCTCTTTTGCGAAGTTTCATGCGCGCATGTGTCATCTCAGATTTGACTATCCAAAGCCCATACAGTCATTGCTACAATGACGCCAGAGACATCAGAATTATAACATCCCATTTCGTCAGTCTTCACTACGTGGACTCCATGGGAGCGACGTTATGGACATCATAATAATGTTGTATGGTAATGCCACTTAAGCGATGTTAAGCTATATATCAACCACGTGGATTCCATGGGAGCGACGTTATGGACATCATAATACCGATGTATGGTAATGTCTCTCAACCGACGTTAAGCTATATATCAACGACGTGGATTCCATGGGAGTGACATTATGGACATCGTAATACCAAAGTATGGTAACATTTCTCAGCTGAAGTTAAGGTATATATAAATGACGTGTATGACATAGCAACGATGTTATGGACTTCATAATAGCGACAACCTGTAGGTATTTAAAAAAAATGTCAATTTATTTTTCTTTTTTTTTATATATTTTTAAATTTTGCAGCTAGAAAATGTTAATCTCTCATTTTAGCCTATTCATCTATAAAATATTTAGTATATCCTCTAAGGTATATATATCTACTACTAAAGTGCATATTTAGTACAGTGTTTTGAGGTGTGGCACTCAAACTTGATGGTGAGATATTTTGAAGCACTTACATGTTTTATGATATGGGGACTGTGGGTAACCAAAAATAAAATGATTTTTGAAGACATGTCCTTGGAGGTTTCTATTGGGGTGAAAAAAAATGAAATCCTCTTTAAATAATGTGGCAAAATATCAAAGATACCATTTCACATAGTTATTAAGGATCCTACAATTAATCAATATTATTCATAGGTTTTCTTCAATGATGCTTGTCAAGGAACCAGAGGTTCATGTTGAGTAGGTGCCATATTATATCTCAACCAACACCATTAATTCATACTAAAATATGGAGTGGGAATATAAAGAAATAAAAAAGATGAATCTTGTCCCTATGTATTCTTCTCAACTTTTCATTATCAAAAGGTATAACATAGCTTCAAATACATGGTGAAAATAAATTACTTACAGATTGGTGTAATAATCAATGCACAATCTCAAATCTGGTTCTTGCTCCTTTACTTGAAGGAATTGTAGAATCTAGGTTGCATTTACAACATATTTATTTAAACCATGTGTATAGAGAATTAATTATCAAGGTGGAAGCATTATCAAAGGAAGCTATAGTGTTGGAGGAAGGTTCCTTAGTCATACATGAACACTCCAAAAAATCTCTATTTTCATAAGTACATCAGTTTGTACTATGGATTTTATGTATGTATGGTTAAGTTGATGATTAGCTTGTAAAGACATGTTTCCTTCGAGGTTTCTATTTTAATTCATTTTTATTCTAAATAATATAATGACCAAACTAGAACTACTAAAAAATAAGGGATCAGAACATAGCAACAAGGCTTAGCAATGTATATTTTGATTCCTTTATGAAATAGCAAATATAAGTTTTTTTTCTTGGAAATATATATATATATATATATATATATATATACACACACACACTCCTATAAGAATACTTAAACTATATATAGGCTTCATTATCCAAACTGTTGAAAAAAAAACTTCATTTGGACATCTTCATGTTTGAGATCAAAATTTTCAATGAAAATTGAAAATTTCTTTAGATGTGTTTCAACAATAATAGTATTATTTCCTTAAAAAATAGGTATATATGTATGAGACTTATCAAAAAGTTAGTGGGGATATCCTTCTATGGTAGTGAAACTCAATGCTGCACAATGTATTGGATCAAATAGTGATGAAACTAGGTGTGATTGACTTGGAAAAACACTCAGAAAAATAATTCTCAGAGAAGTAATTATTAAAGGCTCACTCAAAGAACTAGGAGATTTTCGAGAATTAGGAAAAGATTAAACAAAAGGAAAAGTAGCAATAACTTTCTCACAAGAAACTATAAATCTAAGCTAGTAGAGAATCTTCTCAAGTTTTTCCAAAGTTAGAGTAATGGCTTCATTAGTGTCCAATATCATAATTTTCCCTACACGATCCAGAGCTACAAAAGTGGAGTCTCCATCTGAGAAATAAAACAAAATCACATAAACCAATGCTCATCTTAGTAAATTTATTTGTTCTACATATTATAAAGCCTATCTAAGCTCCCCACCAACAAGGCCAAAATTTTATCACCCATAAGTTTCCATCTTGCAAAGATACATCATGGAGTCCAAATAACTATCGGAAATAAGACATCACCACCTTTCTTACTTCCTCTCACTTCAAAGTTAGTGCATGTTAACCATAGTGTGGTATCCCTAAGTGATCTAAGGGATCAATTGCAAATCAGCTAACTATTAGTAGTACCTTAAATAAATAAAAAATAAAGTGTTGTTCTATGTAAAAGTTTACAATTCAATACAGTAGACAACAACAAGAAATCCACTAAAATGCTATAAAAAAGCAAAAAAAGATTCAAATATCTACTAAGGAAAACTAGGCATGCATACCAATACAAATTTATGCTAAAATCAACTAATTGTTGTGCAAAAAACAAACAAATATAGGAAGTAGTAATCATTGTTTCAATTATTGGAAATAGTAATGCAATGTTATTTTTGTATGTTTTTATATTTTTTATGCATGCAAATTGAGGAGGAGGTATAAATATTGTATATTCCTACAATAAGTTACAAAAAATAGGAAACTTAAGCAACTTTATTTTTTGACAAAAAAGCTAAGGACAATAAATAAAATAAACTAATATGTATGTTCAACATTATGCTAAGGATGCATGAAAATTAGGTAGAACTAAATGAGTATCTTTTTAATGAATAATTAAACTTATAGATCAACCAATGCCTTATATGGAGCTAAATATGAATGAAAAAAATGAGTGGGGTAATTTTTTTTATTTAATTCCTACTACCGAGGTTCCTATTAAGCATGCAATAAAAGAGAGAGTATACAAAATATAGAAATTATTACATAACAAAAACATGTACTAGTCACCAAGAAAGTAGTTGATAGATCTTTATGACCCTAGGTTGTAGAAGAAAAAAGTCCTTGATTGGTAGGAACACACCAAACACTCTCCAAGATTTCAGGAAGTCAATATTCTTCAATATGTCCACATCGCATGGGATAGAAGAAACCATGATCATGAATGTAAAGAAGTTCAACCAGCACATGTACTCTATGCTATCTCTCAATCACACACTCTCTAGAAGAGAATATGAAGCAATGAGAAAAATACAAAATATTGATCTACCCCCTTCACTACGTGCAATTCTTTATAAAAATGAGAGGAGTGTACGAATAGAGAAAGACAAAAATAAAGTGTCATTCCTCCCAAAATACTCCAAGGTAATCTCTATATGAAGTGTTCCATATCCAAGAGAAAAAATAACTCATGCATATAACAAATAAAACTCCATGAAAAAACCCTCACTTGAGAATAGATATCTTCATGCAAGAACCAAAAATACACACCAATAACAACCTCCTATAAAGTACACACCTTCTCAAAGATAGATTTTGTCTTTGAATTAAATATTCCTCCATCAAAATATGTCCAAATTGAATTTTCCATCAAAATGTTGGAGCATAATCCTAACTTACATTAGTTTATACCTAGATTAGACTCCCAGATCTTGGTTAATACATTCATTTACAGTTTATTTCACCTAATTTAGCCACATAGAGAAGAAGGGCGCCTCATCCCTAGATTTTAGGGAAAAATACTAATTTTAGATCAAGACTCAACTCCTGGTTCTTGATTTTTCTTGATTTTCTCGTTTTATTCTTGATTTTCTTGTTTTATTCATGATTTATTCCAAATCCCCCATGCAAAAACTCATCTATTATTAGGGAATGTGCACCTCCTCTTTGAGTGAGATATTTATTCCTTAATTAATGGTTTTTGTCGTTACTATTATTAGTAACTACTATTCCGGGTCAGTTAAGTGAGTTGGAACTGGTTCTCTTGTCAGTTAAGTGAGCTTAAGTGAGATAATGCTTATCACTTAACTCTTGTGGACATTAATGAGTGTGTGACATGTATCTTTAGTGGTCTAATTCAAACTATGTGGTCTCCCTTAGCTTATGACACCTATTTTAGCTATTTCTAGCTTTTATTGACTAGAATTTCTATGTTGGAAATTCTATATATTCACCTCATCTCTTCTTTTTGAGGATGGTTGCTCATGTATATTCATTTTTTGTTAATATAATTATCTGATTTATGGATCAAAAACTTTCTCTCATCTCTTAAATATCAGCAAATTGTTTGTGTTCAATTTAACTAGAATTCTAGATCTATCGGGGTTTCTGGAGGAATTCTACATGGTATCAGAGCTAGATTGAATCTAGTGGATTGTACATGGTTTTGTTTGTAGGTATAGATCATTAGGAGGCATAGAAAGAAGAAATGGATCATATCTCTCATCCCACAAAACTCATTCTAAATCCTTTCAATTACTTCGAATGGAAGACAGAGATCTCTCTGCTCCTCCGAAGCAAAGGGCTTTACCGAGTAACAATGGGAACAGAGAAAGAACCAACTGCTGCAGTGGAGAAGATAAAGTATTTAAATAAATTATATGAAGAAATTGGGCTGATATTCCTATCAATTTCCAGAGATATCCTCTTTCATGTCAGTGGAGCGACTACTCCTGATGTGGTCTGGACCACATTGGAAGGACTATTCAGCAAGTAGGATGCAATGAGAGTGCATCAACTGGAGAATGAACTCATATCCATAAGTATAATTTATTTCATCAACATGAAAGAATTATTCATCAATTTCAAATCTCTCCTTGTTGAACTTAATGCATGTGGAGTCACGAAAGGAGAAGAACAACTCATCCTTTCAATTCTCTTGAAACTAGGCCCTGAATATTCTATATTTGTGTTGTCTTTTCAACCATCTAAATTGACTCAGGAAAAATGGAAAATGCCTCCATTGAATGATTTCATTGCAGCATCGACTCAAGAGAAAGATAATTTATTCCAAATGGGTGCCATCAATCATTCCAAGAACCAAGCACTTGTGGCTACTAATGCTCCAAAGAGTAGTGGAAAAGACAAGGAAAAAGGAATGGGTAAATTTCTTGAATCGAAGAAGGAGAGTTTCGCACAATCTTCAGAGAACTCTTTTGAGCATAAGGGTAAGAAGAAGAAGAAGGAAAGAACAATTTTCAGCTACTATTCCAAAGGTTTTCATTCTGAAGAAAATTGTATGAGGAAGACTATCGATGAGATCACTAAGCAATTGCAGCAGCACAATCTCACGGTGCCCGAAAATGCAAAGAAGATGATAATAGAATGGGAGGGAGAACATGAGATGGTCATGATTTAATGGATATAAAATCCACTCCATTAGATTGGATCCTTGATTCAGGTGCATCAAACCATATGGTTTCATCAAAAGATGAATTTTCCTCCATCGAAGAAAGCACCAGATCCCCAATTTACTTGGGAGATGCCACACCCGCAAAGGTGTGCGGAGAAGGAATTGTTGATATTGAAGGGGGATGCTTCAAAAATGTGCTTCATGTACCCTCGTTCTCTACAAATATTCTCTTGGTATATAATATCACTCATTCTGACTCTAGAAGGAAGGTGGAGTTCACTACGGACTCCGCAGTGATTACTGACATTTCCACAAGCTCACAGCTTGCACATGGAATTGCAGATCACGGTTCTCGTTTGTATTTCTTCTCCCAGTTTGTTACTAAATCTATTATCACTATATTTATATCACAATATAATGATATCAGTATGTTATGTCATGAAATATTTGGCCATATAAACTATAAGTAATTGCATCAACTCAGCAAGGAAAACATGGTAGAAGGATTGCCAGCTATTAAATTCACAAGCGATGTATGTCAAGGATGCATTCTTGGCAAGCATCCAGAGAAAAAGTTTGAAAAAGGGAAGGCAGAAAGATATTATTTACCACTTGGGATGATTCATAGTGACATTATGGAACCATTCCCACATCCTTCAATCAGTAAACAACTACAACACACAGTTCCATATACACCACAATGGAACGGTGTTGCGGAGAGGAAAAATCGGTCCTTAAAAGAGATGGAAAATTGTATGCTCCAGTCGAAATCATTAGCTCCCAAGATATGGGATGAAGATATTAATTATGCAGCATACATTCAGAAACTATTTACTCACAAATCACTCAAAGGCACCACTCCTTTTGAATGTTGGACTGGTAAGAAACCGAAAGTGTCGCACTTTCGTATTTTTGGTTCATGAGCATGGGCTCACATTCCGACAGATAAGGGGAAGGCTTTGGAGCCTCAAAGTGTTGAATTCATATTTTTTGGATATCCTGAAGGTGTTAAAGGTTATATATTTCTTGACTCTTACACTGAAAAGTTCATTCTAGCTCGAAGTGTGAAGTTTGAAGAAGAATCACTGCATGATTTTTCAGAACACCCTGTCGAGGAACCGCTTGTTGTCACTGATGAGGAGGAGTCAGAAAATTCTTAGAGAACTTAAGAACAGACATTAGAGAAGACTTTCAGGTCTTATATATAGGATGAGGATAAGGTCATTTCTGACCCAACTCTGTTGCCAACTTGGGCAGAGAAAACCCTACAAGATGCGGGTGAACTAGTCGGTGATCCTGTGGATACAAGATGGACTAGATCACAGTTTTTTGGGGCTCCGCAAGCCCTGGCTTCCACAGAAACTTTGCTTCCAATACATTGCTATATTTCACTTGGTTAAGATCCAAATTCACACTCTGAGGTTGCAGACATCTTCACCAAGTCCTTCATTGAAAAGAAATTTTTAGAACTGAGAGCTATGCTTGGAGTGGTGGAGACAACTGAGTAGGTCACTTTTGGTCACTCAACATTTTTTTCCTCTTTTTCTTTGGGGTGGGGGTTTCCAACAAATTTTTCCCTCTTTCCTCTTTTCATGAGGAATTCTTTTATGTAATGAGTACCTAAAATGGCCAAGTTGTCGGGACTCAAATTGTTTGTCATTACAGTTAGGCTTAAGGGGGGGTTTTGGAGCATAATCCTAACTTGCATTAGTTTATACCTAGATTAGACTCTTAGATATTGGTTAATACATTCATTTACACTTTATTTAACTTAATTTGGCCACATAGAGAAGAAGGGCGCCTCATCCCTAGATTTCAGGGAAAATTGCTAATTTTAGATCAAGACTCAACTCTCGGTTCTTGATTTTCTCGATTTATTCTTGATTTTCTTGATTTATTCATGATTTATTCCAAATAAAAAATGAAAAAACTCATCTATTATTAGGGAATAATCACCTCCTCTTTGAGTGAGAGATTTATTCCTTAATTAATGGTTTTTGTCATTACTATTATTAGTAACTACTATTTTGGGCCAGTTAAGTGAGTTGGAATTGCTTCTCTTGTCAGTTAAGTGAGCTTAAGTGAGATAATTCACATCATTTAACTCTTGTGGACATTAATGAGTGTGTGACATTTATCTTTAGTGGTCTAGGTCGAACTATGTGGTCTCCCTTAGATTATGGCACCTATTTTAGCTATTTCTAGCTTTTTTTGACTAGAATTTCTATGTTGGAAATTCTATATATTCACCTCCTCTCTTCTTTTTGAGGATGGTTGCTCATGTATATTCATTTTTGATTAATATAATTATCTAATTTATGGAGAAAAAACTTTCTCTCATCTCTTGAATATCAGGAAATTGTTTGTGTTCAATTTAACTAGAATTCTAGATCTATCAAGGTTTCTGCAGGAATTCTACATGGTATCAGAGCTAGATTGAATCTAGTGGATTGTACATGGTTTTGTTTGCAAGTATAGATCATCACGAGGCGTAGAAAGAAGAAATGTATCATCTCTCTCATCCCATAAAACTCATTCTAAATCCTTTCAATTACTTTGAATGGAAGACATAGATCTCTTTGCTCCTCCGAAGCAAAGGGCTTTACCGAGTAACAATGGGAACAGAGAAAGAACCGACTATTGCAGTGGAGAAGTTAAAGTATTTCAATAAATTAAATGAAGAAATTGGGCTCATATTCCTATCAATTTCTATATATCTCCTCTTTCATGTCAGTGGAGCCATTACTCTTGATGTGGTCTGGACCACATTGGAAGGACTATTAGACAAGTAGGATGCAATGAGAGTGCATCAACTGGAGAATGAACTCATATCCCTAAGTCCAATTCATTTCATCAACCTGCAAGAATTATTCACCAAGTTCAAATCCCTCCTCATTGAACTTAATGCATGTGGAGTCACGAAAGGTGAAGAACAACTCATCCTTTCAATTCTCTCGAAACTAGGACCTGAATATTCCGTATTTGTGTTGTCTTTTCAAGCATCTAAATTGACTCAGGAAAAATGGAAATTACCTCCATTGAATGATTTCATTGGAGAATTGACTTAATAGCAAGCTAAGTTAGTCCAAATGGGTGCCATCAAGCATTCCAAGAACCAAGCACTTGCGGCTACTGATGCTCCAAAGAGCAGTGGAAATGACAAGGAAAAAGGAACGGGTAAATTTCCTGAATCGAAGAAGGAGAGATTCGCACAATATTCAAAGAACTCTTCTGAACCTAAGGGTAAGAAAAAGAAGAAGGAAAGAACACTTTTCATCTACTGTTCCAAACGTTTTCATTTAGAAGAAAATTGCATGAGGAAGACTATCGATGATATGGCTAAGCAATTGTAGTAGCGGAATCTCACGGTGCCCGAAAATGCAAAGAAGAAAGATGATAACAGAACGGAAGGGAGAGCACGAGATGGTCATGCTTTAATGGATGTGATGTAGGAGCATCTCTCCACGTCACCCAGCCAGCCATCCAGCCACGCCATCGAATTCAAATCACACGCTAAGAGAGAGGCGCAACCTCATTTAAATATGAATTCAATGTAATTTAAATGTTTAAGCTGTTGAGCTGGGAAGTCGTGCCTTTGTGTAGGCTGTAGATAAGATCGGCCTTAAATGTTTGTATGGTTGATATCTAGATCCGATTCTGGACTAGATATCCCATTGAGTGTAATTGAATAGGGCAGGTAAGTTGGAGGGAAGAGCTCGAAGAGCCCCCTCAGGTAAAAGAGATTTTTAGTATCTCATTTTGAAGAGTAAGTGGAAGTTAGATGAGTAGAAGTAAGAGAAGAGACAGAGATAGCTCGAGAACACATTGTAAATACATGCATTTTCCATTCTAATATAAACAGAAGAAGTTTTTCCTGTATGAATTCTGTGTTGAATGAATGTCTGTGAGTGTTCCTTTGTATGTTGTAGATGTATGCTGTAGGTGTGCATTTGCAGGAGTGTGTTTGATTTCAGGTGAAGGTATTTGAGGTTTCATGCTAGGAGGGTGTGACAGAGTACTGCGGTCTCTGAATACCGGTGCACTGAAGCACTTCTGAATTCTGCGGGTTCAGACAAAGACGTGCTGTGGCACAAGAACTAGAATCAACAACTCAAAGGAAGAAGACCTCAAGGTTGCTAAACACCTTGGAGGCAAGGCTGTGTGGGAGAAGAACACAGTTGCAGACAGAAGCTCTGAGGAGTTATGTGAAGCTCCATCAAGTGGGCATTGAGCATATGTACAGGGTGCATTTGAAGGAACTCTGTTGTGAGTTCAGGAAGAAGAATCAGAATCACTGGGATTTTTGTGAAGCTATGCCAGGTGGGCATTGAGCCAGTGCAAGGAGTGCACAAAGATAGAACTCTGCTGTGAGTTCAGCCGGAAGAAACAGAATCACTAAAGATTCTGAGAGCTCTGCCAGGTGGGCACTGAGTGGGTGCATACATGCACAGAAGGAGGATAGAACTGCTGGAAGTTCTGGAGGAAGATACTCTGCCCGGTGGGCATCGAGTAAGTGTGCAGACAGACACAGGGATAAGAGAACTCTTTGAGTTCTGTGATTTGAAGAAGAATCTGCTGAGGGATCTTCATAGGGTTGCTGAACATCCTGTAGACTCAGCAAGGAGTTGCTTGAGTAGAAGGATAGCTAGGAGGGCATCCATATTTCTCCATCTGAGGGAGAAGGGAAGAAAGACAAAATCCCTTAGGGSTATGAGTGTTGAGTAGCTCAGGAGAGATAGCACTGTGTGTGCGTGAAGACCCTGTAGAGGCGTAGGAGTCATAGAGTCCCTTGAGGATTCAGGTGYAGAATATTAGGAGGGATGAGTGCCTCCAGGCACAGAGCATAGCTGCAAGGAGTGCAGAGGTTGAAGAACTCTTTGGAGGAGTTTAGAGTTCCTAGAATCTTAGGAGGAACAGCGTTGTGGAGAACGCATGGGGAGAACTMAAGCAAAGGAGTTCCCAGAGGAGAAAGGGAGCAAAGGTTGAGGCCTTTGGCTTTTGAATTCTTCCAAGTGCAGTAAGAAAGTGTGGAAGCTCAGGAAGGAGCACAACCACCATCAGATCGGCTGGAGGAAGAGATATGGACCGTTGGTTTCTACGTCCAGGGAGCACCAGAGCAAGCATATAGAAGGGGGATATCAAAAGCCGTTGGATCTCATTCAGATATCCCGTCAGAGGTCATATTGGACAGGAGGTGCATGGGGTTTAACCCTTCTCATGCCAGGCAAAAGTCCTGACAGTCATCAGGATATCGACGTTCATGAAATCGGGAGTCACGATGACAAGATATTAGGGATTTCCATAGTAAAAGTCCTGGGAGCGATCTAGACAGTCTGTTTGTGGATACATGTGGCGGAGATCGAGGCGTCAGGAGTCGAGATATCAACATTCCCGTGAACAAGATATTGGGGAAGTCCATAGTGAAAACCCCGACATAACCTGAGCTGTCTGTTTGGGAAGACAGGTGTCAAAAATCCATAGAGAGTCAGTATATTGGCTATCGGGAAATCAAAGTTCCTGAGGTCGAAAGAATCAGGACATCAAAAGTCTCGAAATTCTAAGATTTAATTAGGGCCATCCATCTAGAGAGGACGCGTGGAAGAAATCAGAGCCATCGGGGAAAGGCCGACAGAAGGTTGTCCATCGACAAATCAGGGATCGACATTTCGTGAGTCCTGTGGACATACGCGTTTCAACATTGGAAAGCCTGAAACACCGACAGGAGTATATGCTCGCGGTCATATGAGAGGTGGTCACATGGACCAAGACATAGCTAGGAAGGGCTAAGTTCAAAGCATATCAGGAATCGGAGGATCGCAAGTCCAGGGGACATGTGAGTTTCGACATTGGAAAGCCCGAAACCTCGACAAGGGGGAAGCGCCATTGTGGGAACCAGCTGTCAGCATATCAGAGAAGTGGAAAGTGTTGTTTAAGGGGCCAACTGTCAGTGTAGTGGAGAGTCAGGATTCGAGGAATCGGGAATCCCGTGGGATAATGAATTTTGGCATTAGAAACCTTGAAGCCCCGATAGATGGTATAACTGCGGGCATATAGAGGGAGGTCGTATGGACCCAAAGGTCTAGCCCAGGGGACTAGCAGAAGATGACGTCATATAAAGATATCGGGGATTCCAAGGAAAAATTGTTTGTGCATTTTGACATTGCGATGATCGAAACCCCGATGGGAGACAAGGCTGCGATCTTGTGAGATAGAGGTCACATGGACCACGAGCTTAGCCTAGAGGGCTAGCGAGAAAAAGATCTCATCTGGATTTTTAAGTCCAAAACCCCGATAGGAGGATATAAGGTTGCGATCTTATGGAATGTGGTCACGAGGACCAGGGCATAGCCAGGAGGGGCTAAGGTCGGGAAGAGAGCTCATCGGTGATCAAGGACTCAAGAGGTAAAGAATTCTTGACGACGGGGAATGCGAAACCCCAAAACCTGTAATTAAGATCAGGAAAAGAGTGCAGTCGTGTGTAGAAGGCCATGTAGGTGAATGAAGAACCTGTGTATCAGAGTTTTCACAGGGATTCCATTGGGAGTCCAAAGAGCTAATTTGGCTTGAAGAGGGGATTAGAACGATCCTGAGAGCGGGTGAGTTGGAGGTGTAGGAAGTGTGTCGCATGTGTCAAGTGGTATCAGAGCCTGATTCTTGTCTGTATATTTCAAACAAGGGAGGCATAAGAGGTAAAGAGCACTCTAATACACATCAAGTGGTATCAGAGTAGGGACTTCACTTGTATATTTCACGTGAAGCGAGGAGGTAAAGGAAGAAAATACGTTGGAGACTCTGTAAGGATTGGTCGCAGGTAGGCAACAGTCTATAGACAGTAAGCAGGACTGTAGGATGAAGCTGGAAACACTCTTAGTGTGGAGTGACAGCATCAGGCTTGCTAGGAGAGAAAACAGAGACAGCGCCATGGCTACTAAAGACCATAGGCATGCTGGGAGGAAGAGAAAGGCAGAAAAGCTTGTAGAAATGGATAAAGAGCTTGCTGAAATAAGGGCAGACATCGAAAATCTTGAATTGCGGATGCAACAAAAATCCAAGCCAAGATGGGTATATGAGTGGCCCATGAAGAAGCCGAAGATAAAATGGCTAGTTAAGGAGTTGATGGTCAGAAGACAGTGAAGGCTGTTAAGAGGATAGATGAGGTATGCTRAAAACCTTGAYGGACCTGAAGAAATGGTTCAGATATGTGAATCGGAGACTAGGAGAGGTCTCAATGATGAAGAGAATGAATTGGAATTAGYTGAGGATCTCAAGAACTGCCAGGAGGGCAGAAAAGAAATTCCAATTTACCAGGTGGCCAACGAGTTGAGATGATTGTGGGATCTCATGGACTGTCAGGAGGAAAGCCGAGGAATTTCACATTTCCAGCTGGGCAATGAATTGAGGTCACTGCGGGATCTCGAAGACTGCCAGGAGGGCAACAAAAGGTTTCCAGTTTGCCAGGTGGGTAAGGAAATGAAGATGGAATTAGTTGATTCCATGGACTGCCATGAGGGCAGTGAAAGCATCCCATATTTCCAGGTGGGTAGGGATGAGCAGATGAGACCATCTGAGGGTCTCATGAACTCAGAAGTGAGTCGAAATCAGCTTGAGGAGCTGACAGAAAAGGTGAGCTCAGAAATGTATTTAGATCATCATGTGCAGCTGACAAAAGAGGAGGATCTGAGAAGCCTTATGATGATTGGGGAAATATAGATATTCCTACCACTTGCCCAAGGAGAGGCAAAAATCTGTGTTGCAGATGCAACAACAGCATAAGGACAGCCAACTGAGACTCTCAAAGAAGGATGGGAGAAGATATCTGAAGCTTCCCAAGAAGGAAAATAGAATGAGCATTCTGAGGAATGGCTCAACTCTTTCAGCCAGGAAGTTGAAAGAAAAGAAGCTGCAACACTGAAGCTGACAGCAGAAGATAAAGTTCTCACTCCATGGGAGATGGAGTTGGAGATATTGCAGGATTGGCTGAACAATCCAGAGCCAGCAAGAGAACTGACAGAAGTTGAGCTGTCAGAGAAGGTGACTGAACAAATAGCCAGTCAAGAAGAGGCTGTAGAGCAGAGGTCTACAGTAGAGTGGCAACTTGAGGCCACATATGAAGATGAATAAGAAGGCATGGGAGATCATAATGATCTACCCAATTGCAGAAAATTTGTGTAGCTAAGGAGACTGCAAAAACAGAGCTAGCCACTGGATCAGCTAGATACAATGATCAAAGAGATTAGAGGGCTGATGTTGAGGTCAGCAGAGACTGCCAGCGAGGAGCAGCTGAGCAGAAGGGAGGAAGCAGTAGCAGAAACAGTGCAGAAGAAGCAGCAGCAGGAGAATGGAGCAGATGGAAAGCTCCAGATATTTGTTTAGGATCCAGGAGGATTTCCAACAGCTAAGAGGGGAAGCTCATGAGCAGGAGCTCATGATTTTGTAGCTGAGGATTTTGATGCAAGAGCATCTCTCCACGTTAGCTAGCCATCCAGCCATCCATGCCAGCGAATTCAAATCGCATGATAAGAGAGAGGCACAGTCTCATTTAAATCTGAATTCAATGTAATTTAAATGTTTAAGTTCTTGAGCTGGGAATCCGTGCCTTTGTGAAGGCTGTAGATAAGATTGGCCTTAAATTTTTGTATGGCTGAGATCTAGATCCAATTCTGGACTAGAAAACCCATTCAATGTAATTGAATAGGGTAGGTAGGTTTGAGGGAAGAGCTCAAAGAGCCCCCTCAGGTAAAAGAGATTTTTAGTATCTCATTTTGAAGAGTAAGTCGAAGTTAGATGAGTAGAAGTAAGATAAGATCCAGAGAGAGCTCGAGAACACATTGTAAATACAGGAATTTTCCATTCTAATATAAATAGAAGCGGTTTTTCCTGTATGAATTTTGTATTGAATGAATGTCTGTGAGTGTTCCTTTGTATGCTGTAGATGTATGTTGTAGGTGTGCATTTATAGGAGTTTGTTTGATTTCAGGTGAAGGTCTTTGAGGTTTCATGCTAGGAGGGCATGACAGAGTACTGCGGTCTCTGAATACCGATGCACTGAAGCACTTCTAAATTCTACGGGTTCAGAGAAAGACATGCTGCGGCACAAGAACTGGAATCAACAACTCAAAGGAAGAAGACCTCAAGGTTGTTGAACACCTTGAAGGAAAGGCTGTGTGGGAGAAGAACACAGTTGCAGAGAGAAGCTCTGAGGAGTTATGTGAAGCTCTGTCAAGTGGGCATTGAGCATATGTACAGGGTACATTTGAAGGAACTCTGTTGTGAGTTTAGGAAGAAGAATCATAATCACTGGGATTTATGTGAAGCTCTGTCAGGTGGGCATTGAGCCAGTGCAAGGAGTGCTCAAAGATAGAACTTTGTTGTGAGTTCAGTAGTAAGAAATAGAATCACTGAAGATTTTGAGAGCTCTGCCATGTGGGCATTGAGCGGGTGCATACGTGAACAGGAGGAGGACAGAACTACTGGAAGTTCTGGAGGAAGATACTCTACCAGGTGGGCATTGAGTAAGTGTGTATATAGACACAGGGATAAGAGAACTCTTTGAGTTATGTGATTTGAAGAAGAATCTGCTGAGGGATCTTCATAGGGTTGTTGAACACCCTGTAGATTCAGCAAGGAGTTGCTTGAGCAGAAGGATAGCCAGGAGGGAATCCATATTTCTCCATTTGAGGGAGAAGGGAAGAAATAAAAAAATCCCTTAGGGGTATGAGTGTTGAGTATCTCAGAAGAGATAGCACTGCATGTGCGCGAAGACCCTGCAGAGGCGTAGGAGTCATAGATTCCCTTGAGGATTCGGGCACAGAATCTCAGGAGGGACGAGTGCCTTTAGGCACAGAGCGTAGCTGCAAGGAGTTCAGAGGCTGAAGAACTCTTTGGAGGAGTTTAGAGTTCCCAGAAGCTCGGGAGGAACAACGTCGTGGAGAACGCATGGCAAGAACTCAGACAAAGGAGTTCGCAGAGGAGAAAGGGAGCAAAGGTTGAGGCTTTTGGATTTTGAATTATTCCAAGTGTAGGAAGAAAGTGCAGAAGCTCAGGAGAGAGAACAGCCACCGTTAGATCGACTGGAGGAAGAGATCTAGACCATTGGTTTCTACATCCAGAGAGCACCAGAGAAAGCATATAGAAGGGGGAGATCGACATCCGTTGGATCTCATTCAAAAATCCCATCAGTCGTCAGATCGAACAGGAGGTGCATGGAGTTTAACCCTTCTCACGCAAGTCAGAAGTCCCAACAGTCATCGGGATATTGGCGTTCGTGAAATAAGGAGTCACGATGACAAGAGATTGGGGATTTCCATAGTAAAAGTCTTGGGAGTGATCTAGACCATCTATTAGTGGATACACGTGGTAGATATCGAGGCCTCAGGAGTCGGGATATCGGCATTCCCATGGACAAGACATCAGGGAAGTCCATAGTGAAAACCTCGACATAATCTGAGCCATCCGTTTGGGGAGACAGGTGTCAGAAATCCATAGAGAGTCGGTATATTAGCTATCGGGAAATTGGAGTTCCCGAGGTCGAAAGAATTGGGACATCAAAAGTCTCGAAATCCTGAGAGTTAATCAGGGCCATCCATCTGGAGAGGACGCGTGGCAGAAATCAAAGCCATATGCATTTCGACATTTGAAAGCCTGAAACCCCGACAGGAGTATATGGTCGTGGTCATATGAGAGGTAGTCTCATGGACCAAGACATAGCTAGGAAGGGCTAAGGTCAAAGTGTATTGGGAATCGAGGATCGCGATTCCAGGGGACATGTGAGTTTCAGCATTGGAAAGCCCAAAACCTCGACAAAGGGGAAGTGCCATTGTGGGAACCAGCTATCAACATATCAGAGAAGTGGAAAGTACTGTTTAAGGGGCCAACTATCAGCGTAGTGGAGAGTCGAGATTCGAGGAATCGGGAATCCCATTGGCCAATGAATTTTGGCATTAGAAATCCTGAAGACCCGATAGCTGGTATGACTGCGGGAATATAGAGGGAGGTCGTATGGACCCAAAGGTCTAGCTTAGGGGACTAGCGGAAGCTGACGTCATATTGGGATATCAGGGATTCTGAGGACAAATTGTTTGTGAGTTTCGACATTGCGATGCTCGAAAACCCAATGGGAGACAAGACTGTGGTCTTGTGAGATAGAGGTCACATGGACCATGAGCTTAGCCTGGAGGGCTAGAGGGAAAGAGAGCTCATCGGGATTTTTAATTCCAAAACCCCGATAGGAGGATATAAAGCTGTGGTCTTATGGAAAGTGGTCACGAGGACCAGGGCATATCCAGGAGGGACTAAGGCTGGGCAGAGAGTTCATCGGTGATCGAGGACTCAAGAGGTAAAGAATTCTTGACGATGGGGAACGCGAAACCCCGAAACCTGAAATTAAGATCAGGAAAAGAGTGCAGTCATGTGTAGAAGGACATGTAGGTGAATGAAGGACCTATGGATTGGATTTTTCACAGGGATTCCATTGGGAGTCCAAAGAGCTAATTTGGCTCAAAGAGAGGATTAAAACGATCCTGAGAGCAGGTGAGTTGGAGGTGTAGGAAGTGTGTCGCCTGTGTCAGGATGTCACATCCACTCCATTAGCTTGGATCCTTGATTCAGGTGCATCGAACCATATGGCTGCATCAAAATATGAATTTTCCTCCATCGAAGAAAGCACCAGATCCCCAATTTACTTGGGAGATGCCACACCCGCAAAGGTGTGCGGAGAAGGAATTGTTGATCTTGAAGGGGGTTGCTTCAAAAATGTGCTTCATGTACCCTTGCTATCTGTAAATCTTCTCTCGATATATTATATCACTCATTCCATCTCTGGAAGGAAGGTGGAGTTCACTCCAGACTCGACAGTGATTACCTACATTTCCACAGGCTCACATCTTGCACAAGGAATTGTAGATCACAGTTCTCCTTTCTATTTATTCTCCCACTTTGTTCTTAAATATATTACCACTGTATTTTTGTCACAATCTAATGATATCATCAAGTTATGGCATGAAATATTTTTCCATCTAAACTATAATTACTTGCATCAACTCAGCAAGGAAAACATGGTATAAGGATTGCCATCTATTAAATTTACAAGTGGTGTATGTCAAGGATGCATTCTTGGAAAGCATCCAGAGAAAAAGTTTGACAAAGGGAAGGCACAGAGAGATTATTCACCACTTGGGATGATTCAAAGTGACATTATGGAACCATTCCCGTAGCCTTCAATCAGTATACAACTACAACACACAGTGCCATATACACCACAACAAAACGGTGTTACGGAGAGGAAAAATTGGTCCTTAAAAGAGATGGCAAATTGTATTCTCTAGTTGAAATCATTAGCTCCAAAGCTATGGGATGAAGATATTAATTGTGTAGAATACATTCATAACCAATTTCCTCACAAATCACTCAAAGGCACCACTCTTTTTGAATGTTGGACCAGTAAGAAACCAAAGGTGTCACACTTTCGTATTTTTGGTTCACGAGCATGGGCTCACATTCCGACAGATAAGAGGAAGGATTTGGAGCCTCAAAGTGTTGAATTTATATCTTTTGGACATCCTGAAGGTGTCAAAGGATATATATTTCTGGACTCTCACATTGAAGAGTTCATTCTAGCTTGAAGTGTGAAGTTTGAAGAAGAATCACTGCATGATTTTTCAGAA
This sequence comes from Picea mariana, assembly GCA_032191745.1. NCBI lineage: Eukaryota > Viridiplantae > Streptophyta > Pinopsida > Pinales > Pinaceae > Picea > Picea mariana. The sequence goes on along the minus strand of JASDQU010738481.1, from coordinate 199,270 downwards.
CACCCTGTCGAGGAACCGCTTGTTGTCACTGATGAGGAGGAGTCAGAAAATTATTCGAGCACTTTAGAATATCCATTAGAGAATACTTTCAGGTCTGATACAAAGGATGAGTAATAGGTCATGGCTGCTCCAACTCAGTTTCCAACTTGGGCAGAGAAAACCCTGCAAGATGCAGGTGAACTAGTCAGTGATCTTGCAGATACAAGAAGGACTAGATAACATTTTTTTGGGCTCTTCAAGCCCTGGCTGCCACAGAACCTTTTCTACCCATACATTTCTATATGTCACTTTTTTTAGATCCAAATTCACACTCTGATGTTGTAGACATCTTCACCAAGTCCTTCACTGAAAAGAAATTTTCAAAATTGAGAGTTATGCTTGGAGTGGTGGAGACAACTGAGTAGGTCACTTTTGGCCACTCAAAAATTTTTTTCTCTTTTCGGGGGTGGGGGGGTTTCCCATGAGGTTTTCCCTCTTTCCTCTTTTCATGAGGAATTATTTTATGTAATGAGTACCTAAAATGGCCAAGTTGTCGGGACTCAATTTTTTTGTCATTACAGTTAGGCTTAAGGAGGGGTGTTGGAGCATAATCCTAAATTACATTAGTTTATACCTAGATTAGACTCCTGGATCTTGGTTAATACATTCATTTAAAATTTATTTCACCTAATTTTTCCACATAGAGAAGAAGGGCCCCTCATCCCTAGATTTTAGGGAAAACTACTAATTTTAGATCAAGACTCAACTCTCGGTTCTTGATTTTCTTGATTTTTCTTGATTTTCTCGATTTATTCTCGATTTTCTTGATTTATTCATGATTTATTCCAAATCCCCCATGAAAAAAATCATTTATTATTAGGGAATGCACACCTCCTCTTTGAGTGAGAGATTTATTCCTTAATTAATAGTTTTTGTTGTTACTATTATTAGTAACTACTATTTCGTGTCAGTTAAGTGAGTTGGAACTTCTTCTCTTGTCAGTTAAGTGAGCTTAAGTGAGATAATGTGCATCACTTAACTCTTGTGTACATTAATGAGTGTGTGACATGTATCTTTAGTGGTCTAGGTTGAACTATGTGGTCTCCCTTAGCTTATGATACCTATTTTAGTTATTTCTAGCTTTTTTTGACTAGAATTTCTATGTTGGAAATTCTATATATTCACCTTCTCTCTTCTTTTTGAGGATGGTTGCTTATGTATTTTCATTTTTGATTAATATAATTCTCTGATTTATGGAGCAAAAACTTTCTCTCATCTCTTGAATATCAGCAAATTGTTTGTGTTCAATTTAACTAGAATTCTATATCTATCAGGGTTTCTGCAGGAATTCTACACAAAACAAATTTGCAAGCATACTAAAAACGCTCAAGGTAAAAGAGTGAAATCCTAAGGGAGAAAACTTCCAGAAATAATACCTCTTGTAAGATATTTACAGTTCTTATTTTTGTCTTAATTGAAATGGCAGCTAGGTACTATAAGTAGAAACATGTAGGGTGTCATAAATATGGGGAAAACCTCCTTCCCGTAAGGAGAACCCTCCCTACACTAGAAATGGAAAGTGTTAGGATAATTCACATAAATGGGAAGGCCACTCAAGGAAATAAAATCAATCCTAAATAGAAAATTCCATCAAATTCAACCATAAGTAAAATTAACAAGGTTTACTCAAGTAGGGTGAGTTGGTATAGGCTAAGAATAGAAAGAAGAATGGTCACAAGAAGGTGTGAGGAGGATTCCTAGAGTAGTGTGCCCTTGGTAAAAGTCATAGTAGAATATAAAAAGTGAACCTTATATGGGACCCCACCAAGAACCCTCTAGAAGCTACAAAAATGGATTTGGACCGTGAAAAGTTAAACACCTTGGAATGACTTGAAATCTAACATTGTTTTTGTATGCCATACTGGGTATCCAAAAAACTAAACACCCTGCTAAAAATTCCTTCTAAAAATAAACCAAATTTTCATGGTATTGGATTGAGCTGAAATTACCATGAACAATTATCAATATTGGGTCCTGAAAAATGCGATCCTCCTATAATTTTAACCAAATTTCTAAAACATCTTCCAAAAATAGATTTTTCTAAAAATATAAACTTCTTTGACTTGCCTCAAATTCAAACCATATGTCCATAACCATAAAGGGTATTCAAAAATATGATCAAATCCAAATATATATATATATATATATATATATATATGACTTTCAAGAAATGCAAATACATGAATTTGGCCATACCCTTTGGGAGTCTTCAACATCCCATACTTTCTCTAAATGTCGTAATTAATATATAAGTACGGGGAACCTACTACCAATAAAACATGACCGAATACATGTGATGTGCCTTTAGCAGACCTGTATATAATATACCTACTCAAATGTAACATCCTGCTCTTGCACACTGAGCGAACTTATTCTTTTAGGACACTTGCTCGAAAATGGTCCAGATTATTATGCTATTAACACATTGATTTTGATTATGAGGCATTATGGGTTGATGTCATGTTGTTTTGTTGCATTGACAAAGACAGGTGATATTGACTTGGTCTTGCTGAGTGTGCAGGATTTTGGACCTTGAGGATGCAGAGGCATCGATGGAACCCATTGGATTGTGGATCGAGTGAGGGATTGAACTATTGAGGCTTGATTGTTTTATATGTGATATTAGTGAACTTGATTAGACGATATGATTATGGATATATTTCTGACATGATTTTTCGATGATGCAAGATGAAGATAGTTTTCCGACCAAACTCACATGTGGAGTAGAGGAGTCACACAGGACTACCAAAGATGTTGAGGGAGAGATGTGGACAACAACCCTGCCACAACCTACTAGTACTCTCATCACGGCTCAAACTGTAGGTTAACGATTACCTAGTTTGAGAGGACCACGATGCCATGAGGGTAGAATGTGATAGTCTCTCATGATGATTCTAAGGGGCACACAATAAGGCAGGGGCCTTATTCCTTAGAGGCCCTTAGTCTCCCAAAATATCAACTTGCGGAGTGTTGACTCCAGGGGTTATTGATGTCTACCAAGTCAGTCAAGAGGTGAGTGGCACCAATGGAGCACATGGTGCATCCTGAAGGGCATACCACACAGGAAAAATGGAAAGAGGAGAGTGGTACCCTTGGAGCACGTGGTGCATCCTGAAGGGCACGTCGCGCAAGAGAAACCGAAAGAGGTGAGTGGCACCCTTGGAGCACCTAGTGCGTCCTGAAGGCCACGTCGCGTGGTTATTTAATAAATGAATAAACCTATATTTATTTAGTACAATAAAGTGTTAAGGATTATTTGAAACCTTTCCCTAAAAAATGTGTCGCCCCCCTAGGAAATTAAGGTCTAGATCTAATCTTTGCTAGTGGTAAAATTTTACCTTTTTATAATCATAACAATAATAATAATAATATATATAATAATAAAAAATAAAAATAAAATAAATAATAAAGATAATCTTCATTAACCTTGTGACAGGAAGGGGTAAGAAATTAAATTGTTTTATAAAAATATTTTGGGATAAAACTTAAAAAGGAGAATGATTTTTTTACTTTTTATGCTAATTAAAAGTTTAATTCATAAAAAAACAGGGCAAACGGGTAAGTTTCTGCACATGCCTTTTTGAGTTTAATTAAAAAGGGAAAAAGGGGAAATATAAAATAATTAGGAAACTAGGAAAAAGCGGAAAACTTAAAAGAAAGGGGAAACACTAGGAAAAAAAAGTTAGTCTAACTTAGTAAGGTATTTTCCATTTAATAACTTTCTAATTTAAACTGAACTAGCAAATTAATAAYAGGGAAAGTCATTAAAACCTGTAAGGGAATTTTGGGGACACCTAGGAGCGATTCTAGGAGTGACTCTAGGTGGGTGAGGGAAATAAGGGTAATTAATTAATTAAAGAAATATTTTTTGGAGAAATTAAGGGGATGGGTGACACATGTACCAGGAGGATTCTTATGAATTAATTTATTAAACTTTAAATAAAATGGGATTTTGGGAAAGTAAGGGACTTCAGAGCTCTATGTAATCGAGGGAGGAGAAGGATGATGCATATCTTCTGTTTTGCATAACGTTACATGGCATAAATCTATACTTAACTGCTTTATATTGTGGGATATGCGATACCTAGCTCGGTGAGGAGTGGTAGCTTAGCCTTGTGAGGTGAGCTGGGAGCTAGTTGATTCTTTCGTTAGTGCATGTGGCCCCTTTGCGGCTTGGAGGGCTATGGCGAAAGAAGAGTACCCATAGCATTGGTTGGGAGGTAACAGTGAAGTCTCGTCGGTCGACAAGCGAGAGTTGCACGTAACACATGAGACATCAACTTCGATTGGGTAATCAGGCAATGATACACTTTMTTTATTTTTGCATGGTATATTGTTTTAGCGTTCTAGTTGATGATTGAATTTTTCCTTAGCCTATAGCTTGATGATTGATTGACTTCCATGGCATTCAATTCTAGACATGTCTTGATTTCCCTTTGGTGTATTGATTTATGAAGATTGTGGTTGTTTTTTCCTTTCGTCCCTAGCTCATCAGTCCTTGCCTGAGCACTCGACCAAGAACCTGATCTACGGTCGTGGCTTCGGAATTAATAGACCTATGGATATCAATGCCCTGCTTTTATGTGGGTGGATGATGAGCGAAGGACAATCCTGTCAGCCATCCACCTCCGTTGTTGTCCTTGGCTGATTGTTTTGACTTGTGATATCTAGAAAAAGGCCTCTACGTATGGATTGTCTTGCGTCCTTGTTGGTTTTTCTTTGTGCCTTGACTGATAGAATCCCTGCAATCATTTCAATGACTTTTCCCAATGGATCCTTGCGGTTCTCTTACTGTTGTTTGTGTTTTATATTTGGTATCCTGGAAATGGAAAAACGTTTTTTTTGTGTTATTCATGTCTGGGTTGTATTGGTATCCTGGCAATGGAAACACAAATTCATTTCCCTATCTGCGTTTTATATTTGGAATCCTGGAAATGGAAAAACATTTTTTTTTTGTTATTCATGTTTGCGTTTTATTGGTATCGTGGCAATGGAAAAATGAGCTCATTTCCTTGTCTGCATTTTTATAATTGGTATCCTGGTAAGGGAAAAGCAATTTGGTTATTCCTGTATGCATTTCCATTTGGCATCCAGGCAATGAAAAGGGGAAACCTTGATTTCTCCATTTAATACGTGACTGAGATTGCTATTGAAATGCCCACGATTTTTCCTTTTAAAAGTTGACTGAGTTGTTGTTGAAATGCCCACTTTTTTTCCTTTTAAAAGTTGACTAAGTTGTTGTTGAAATGCCCTTGATTTTCCATTTAATACGTGACTGAGATTGTTGTTGAAATGCCCACATTTTTGTCCTTTTAAAAGTTGACTGATTTGTTGTTGAAATGCCCACGATTTTCCATTTAAAACGTGACTAAGATTTTTTTTGAAATGACCACAAATTTGACATTAAATTGATTGAATGAGTTTGTTGTTGAAGGGACACAAATTGTTAGTTAGAATGATGACTACGTTTTCTAGAATGGATACGAAATTACCTTAAATATTGACTGAGTTGTTGATGAATGACCATGAGTTGATCCCTCTGCAGTTTTGTATTGTCGTTTTATTCTCCTTCACTTAGAGTGTATACCCATCATTCTAACTGCCAAGATTTAATTACCACAGTGAGGTTGCTCGCCATATTAATTACCATGTTAATTGCAATAATAAATGTTATATTAATTTCCAGAACAATTGCTACAACAATATTAATGGTTAGCAGTTTTGCCTCTTACTATTAATTGCCATGTTATTTGCTACAGTGAGTTAATGATCAGCAGATTTGTTCTTATTGATTTATTGCCACAACGATTTAAATGGTTAACAATATGTAATTGTGTTGTTATTGAGGTATTAATTGTTATGTAACAGTCATACAAATTGCCTTGTTACTGTTGTATTACGTTTTATGTTAAACAACATGTTAATCGCCTTGTTACTGTTATATTATTTGTTATGTTAATCAACATGTTAATCACCTTGTAATTTCTATATTACTTGTTATGATAACAATCATGTAAATTGCCTTGTTATTGCTAATTTAATCGCTAGGTAACTGCTATGTTAATTTCCTTGTTATATTGCTACAACGATGTTAGTAGTTAGCAGTTTCCTTCTCAATGATAATAGACAGCTAGTATTGTTGGTTCGTTCAATATAGCTAGACTACATGTTGATATTAAATTGTTCATAAGTGTAATAATGGTATCATCCTACATTAATATTGTTAATATTGTTATTCAAGTTAATGGCTAGTTGGATGGAGATTTTGTATTAATATAGAATTGTCCATTTAGGTTGTAATAATGATTAAAATTAGGTTGGTGAGTAAATACTAGATTGCCAATTTTAGACTTGCTAAATTGATTATAATGGAGGTTAGATGGTATTTATAATTATAGTTTTAGTATTGATTACTTAGACTTGCAAGATTGATTGTATTAAGGTTAAATTAGCGGGTGCATTATTGACTAATTGTAACTTGACATGCCCCGTTTAGAATGGAAACCATGTTAAAATAGAATGTAATCATTGACTGGTTTAGACTAGTTGATTGGTTGGGTCGGGGACGATGCTGTTTATTGGCTTGCGTCATCCCTTATCTTCGTCCTCTGGTGTTTCATCAACCTGTTGTTGGGGTATGGGTGTGGTTTTCCTTTCAGTATTCAGTTTCTAGCGCGTCGGATTTATCTAGAGTCGTCAGTCCTGATAGGATGAGTGGTGCCAAGGTTGTCGACGCGTCTACACTTGGGGATGGAATGATTCTTGATGAGGGGATCATGGAACGCCCAATGGGATAGCGTCGAATGAAAATCTGGTCGAAGTTGGTGCATGTTGGGGAGTGTTGTCGAGTGTGGTAAGTTGCTTGGGCACATGGGTGGAACACCTTCGTGTGTTTGGTTCACATGCCTTGAGGATATAGTATTTGTTTGTTTAGGTCATTGTGTCGATATGGGGATGTTCTCCCTTA
>JASDQU010738481.1:181190-192244 GCA_032191745.1 Picea mariana | reverse complement strand
ATTGCTACAACGATGTTAGTAGTTAGCAGTTTCCTTCTCAATGATAATAGACAGCTAGTATTGTTGGTTCGTTCAATATAGCTAGACTACATGTTGATATTAAATTGTTCATAAGTGTAATAATGGTATCATCCTACATTAATATTGTTAATATTGTTATTCAAGTTAATGGCTAGTTGGATGGAGATTTTGTATTAATATAGAATTGTCCATTTAGGTTGTAATAATGATTAAAATTAGGTTGGTGAGTAAATACTAGATTGCCAATTTTAGACTTGCTAAATTGATTATAATGGAGGTTAGATGGTATTTATAATTATAGTTTTAGTATTGATTACTTAGACTTGCAAGATTGATTGTATTAAGGTTAAATTAGCGGGTGCATTATTGACTAATTGTAACTTGACATGCCCCGTTTAGAATGGAAACCATGTTAAAATAGAATGTAATCATTGACTGGTTTAGACTAGTTGATTGGTTGGGTCGGGGACGATGCTGTTTATTGGCTTGCGTCATCCCTTATCTTCGTCCTCTGGTGTTTCATCAACCTGTTGTTGGGGTATGGGTGTGGTTTTCCTTTCAGTATTCAGTTTCTAGCGCGTCGGATTTATCTAGAGTCGTCAGTCCTGATAGGATGAGTGGTGCCAAGGTTGTCGACGCGTCTACACTTGGGGATGGAATGATTCTTGATGAGGGGATCATGGAACGCCCAATGGGATAGCGTCGAATGAAAATCTGGTCGAAGTTGGTGCATGTTGGGGAGTGTTGTCGAGTGTGGTAAGTTGCTTGGGCACATGGGTGGAACACCTTCGTGTGTTTGGTTCACATGCCTTGAGGATATAGTATTTGTTTGTTTAGGTCATTGTGTCGATATGGGGATGTTCTCCCTTAGCTTGTAGGCATGGTCGTGTTTCTGTCGGGCGGGTAGTCATTCCTCCCTGTTATTCTGTGCATGTTTGCCCAGTTTCCCTTGTGCCTGTGTGTGGTGTCATAATAGCCTATTGTCCGGACTGCATGCTTGTGTTCGTTGTCAGTGGTGTGGTTAAACCGTTTTCGTCATCAGATTCTTTCCTAAAAATAAATAAACAAAAAACAACACTTTTTCTTCGCTTGTTGTCATAATGATGGGGTCATTACATGTGGTATCAGAGCGGGTTCAACTCGTGACTTGGGATCACTATAGCTTTCGTTGATATGATTTTATTATAATGTTACTAATTAATTTTACTTGTACTCATAAAGGTATTCATGGCTTGAGGACGTTGCAGAGGCAGACGATGGGGTGCTAGGGGAGGAGGTGCGATGCTTCCAATAGCATCCACACCTGAGGGGTCTAACCCCCAGGGAGACGAATAGGTTGTTGGGCAAGAGAAGATAGGGGTGGGTGACGTGGTTGGGATGATGAGGAATTTTCAGTGGATGTCTGAGGCACTGATCAGTTGTTTGGACAAAGAGGAGGCCAGGGCACAGACACCCCCTAAGTGTCCACTGCTCACTCTTGTTGGTACCAGTAGCATTCACCGTGAGCTTGAGAAGGTCAAATTTCTCAAGTTTTTTGGTGCCCCGGATGGCGCAGCCACTGAGGCTTGGATGGAGAATATGGCGATGAGGTTTTCACGTCACGACTATACCTCCAACATGAAGTTTTGCATGGTGGTATTTCAACTGAAGGGGAGCACTCTTCTATGTTGGAAGATGCTCTTACCGCAACTGAACATGGTCGTCGAAGATGTTTCATGGGAACTGTTTGAGGAATGGTTCTGAGAGAGGTACCTATCAGAGGAATTTATTGAGAGTCACCTCAATGATTTCAATGCCTTAGGATAGGGTGGATGTAAAGTTCCTGAGTACGAGGCCCATTTTATGGACCTGCTCTGGTATGCTCTGCATCTTAACACTGAGAAAATTAAGGTCAACAGGTTTTTGTTTGGCCTTAATGGTAGGATACGTGCAAACGTTAGGATTATGATGCCCCAAACCTTGGATGATGTCATCCAGAAGACCCTCATAGCGGAGGAGGAGGTTATCAGCATGGGTCAGAGAAGGACTCCAGTGAGACCAGTAGGGCAGGTTTCATCTGGTGCATAGTAGCATTAGACACCAACTAGACCTATGCCAGGATATTGTCACTTCTAGAGGGGATCCACTTTCACTACACCTCAACAAATGATGCCTCAACAACAGACACCTTATCGAGGACCACAACATCAACAACAATGTCAACCCCAGCAGCAATAGTTTAGGCATGTTCAACAGAACAAACTAGGATTCCAGGTCGGTGGGACATCATCTTCTACTTCGGGTACAAGGACTATTGGACCGAAGAAGGGGTGTTAGATGTGTGGGGAGCCACACTACCAACGTGACTGCCCTGTGGAGAGGACTAGAGAATCTGGATCAGCTGGACCCACTATCAAGGGAGATTTGGGCAAGGTCCATCGGACTCATGAAATGGTGAATAACCGCCAGGCAGAGCACTAGTCGACTATGCTCAAGACGTCAGGTACCATCGCTTACCAGACCCTTAGTATTTTGATAGATCCTGATGCTACCAAGAGTTTCATTTCTGACGCAGTGCTAAAAAGGATTAAGGTAAAGGTAGTCGAACAAGATGAGTTTAGCTTCGTAGAGATGGCTTCTGGAGCCAAACAGAAGGTTGGAGGAAAGGTTATGGGTTGTACCCTTAACCTGTGAGAGATTTTCACCAGGACCAACCTGTATGTCATGATCTTAGGATCTTATGACGTCATGATCGGTATGGACTGGTTGGAATCGCATGAGGCGATACTGAATTGTAAGCCAAAATTATTAAGTTTGGTCGATGATGAAGGATAGAGACGTGTGATTATAGGTTGGAACTAGGGAGTTTCCCTGAGGGTCATCTCTTCCTTGTAGCTACGGAAGAGAATGTGCAAGGGGTGCAAGATTTATGCAATCCTTGCATTAAACAAGAAGGGAGTGGTAGAAGGCCTAAAAAACCTTCTGGTGGTGAGAGAGTTTGCAGACATATTTCCAGTGGAGCTACCTGGGATGTCGCCAAAGAGTTAATTGGAGTTTACCATGGACCTAAAAATGGAGACTGAACTGATAAAAAGAATGCCTTATCGGATATCGACCCCAAAGTTATAGGAGTTGAGAATGCAACTGAAATAATTGTTGGACCTAGGACTGATACGTCCAAGTGTCTCACCGTGGGGTGTGCCCATTATTTTCATACGAAATAAGGGTGGGTCATGGAGGTTTTGCATTGACTGTTGTTAGTTTAACAAGGAAACAATCAAGAATCAGTATCTGTTGCCAAGGATTGATGATCTGTTCGATCAAATGAAGGGCACAATGGTGTTCTTAAAGATCGACTTGCGATCAGGATACCACTAGTTACGGATTAAGGGGTATTGATGAGTTTGATGAATGGGGTGTTCCACGAGTACTTCAACAAGTTCGTCCAAGTATTCATTGATGATATTTTTATTTACTCTCAAATGACGGAGGAGCATGATGAGAACTTACGGTTGGTACTACAGTGTTTGCAAGAGCACAAATTATATGGGAAGTTGTCCAAATTCTCATTTTATCAATCATGGATTCACTTCTTGGGGCATGTCATCTCTGGCAAAGGTATCGTCATGGATCAAACAAAGTTCGAGGCTATTATGGAATGGCCTGTGCCAATTATTGTCCCAGAAGTGCATACCTTGATGGGTTTAGCAAGATACTATCGATGGTTCATTCAGGGATTTTTTAAGATACCAAATCTGATCATAGAATTACAGAAGAAAAATAAGAAGTTTGTTGGGACCGAAAAATGCGCAGAAGAATTTCGGAGGCTTAAGGAGCTGTTGACAACAACATCGATACTAAAGGTCCCTGACATGGATGCAAAATTATTGGTATGCACTGACACATCCAAGGAAGGCTTAGTCGGATTCTTGATGCAAGACGAAGGATTGATCTCTTACATCTCAAGGAAATTGAGAAGGCATGAGGAGAACTAGGTGTCGCATGATTTGGAGTTGTTATCCATCATATATGCCTTGAAGGTTTGCATACACTACCTTGTTGGATGAAAATTTGAACTAAAGACGGACCACTGTGGACTAAAACACATCTTTACGCAAAGTGACCTGAATGTGCGACAATGACGCTGGTCGGAATTTCCTAGTGAGTATGACTTCGAAATTACTTACATTAAAGGAACAATGAACTAAGTGGAAGATGCATTGAGTCAGATACCATGCATCTTTTTGGTGTTGCCTCTTCAGACGAATCTATGTGAAAAGATTCTAACTTTACAGCGTGACGATGACTGGTACAAAGAGGTTGAGGGTTTTATCAGAAAAAACACAATGATGGTACCAAGATTTGAAGGATTTACGTTTGATGACGATGGTTTATTGAGGTTTAAAAATTGGATTTACGTACCACCGAACGACAAGTTGAGGATCTTGATCCTAAGCGAGGCTCATAGAGAAGTTTACATGGCTCACCCAGGAGTCAAAAAGATTAGGGCAGACCTTAAACCCTTGTTTTTTTGGAAGGCAATGAAGGCGGATATAGTCAACTATGTGGCCATATTTATAGAATGTCAGCAGGTAAAGGATAAACATAGACATCCAACAAGATTACTACAGCCACACACTATTCCAAAATCGAAATGGGAGGCTATTTTGATGGATTTTATTGTTGGGTTTCCACTGACGGCAAGGAGACATAACTCGATTTTCATAGTAGTAGAAACTCTGACGAAGAGTGATCACTTTGTTCCTGTGTGTACGACGTATCAGACAAATGACATAACTAGAGTTTTCATCAGTGAAATTGTGAGGCTGCATGGTGTTCCTAAGAGGATTATATCTGATTGCATATCGTTGTTTACTGGACAATTTTGGACGACTTTCCAAGAGGCCTTGGGAACCCAACTTAACTTCAGTACTGCATACCACCTGGAGACTGACAGGAAGACCGAGTGAATGAACCATGCCTTGGAGGACATTTTGCGCATGTACGTGATGGACCAACAAAAGTGTTGGGAATATTTCTTTCCACTGGTGGAATTCACTTATAACAATAGTTACCAAAGCACCATTAAGATGGCGCCTTTTGAGTTTCTTTACAAGCGACCATGTCAGACGTCTTTGATTTGGGATCAGCTTGAGGATACGGTCCTGGTGGGACCATAATAAATCCAAGCAATGGAAGATAAAATGCACACAATAAGACAAAGGATTATAGAAGCGTAGGATCGACAGAAGAGTTATGTCGATGTGCATCGTGTCGACCGTAGTTATGAGGTTGGCGATCAAGTATTCTTACAGGTTAAACTGCATAAGAACTTGATCAAGTTTGTAAAGGGATCTAAACTCTCTCCTAGGTTCGTCGAACCTTTCAATATTGTGGAGAGAAAGGGGCCCATGGCATATTGACTAGCCTTGCCTGATTCTTTGAGGCGTATGCACAATGTTTTTCACGTATCAGTTTTGAGACATTATATTAGTGATCCTACACATGTTATTGACATATTTCCTTCCAGATATTGGATGAGGGGGTGCTCATTGCTGAGCTAATCTGGATCCTTCATCATCGCGTTCGACAACTATGACATCGAACAGTAGATCAGGTCAAGGTCCAGTGGGACAACTATAGTCCACACTCGACGACCTGGGACAACGCATATGATATGCACCAATAGTTTCCATTTTTTTTTGATAGATATACTTATGATACTGTGATACACATTATTTCAGCACTTATACTGTGAAACTTTGGGACAAATTTTATACCAAGAGGGGGTGTATGTAACATCTTGCTCTTGCGCACTGAGCGAACTTATTCTTTGAGGACACTTTCTCGCAAGTGATCTAGATTATTATGCTATTAACACATTGATTTTGATTATGAGGCATTATGGGTTGATGTCATGTTGTTTTGATGCATTGACATAGATAGGTGCTATTGAATCAGTCTTACTAAGTGTGAAGGATTTCAGACCTCGAGGATGCAGAGGCATCGATGGAACCCCTTGGGCTCCGGATCGAGTCGGGGAGTAAACTATTAGGGTTTGATTGTTTTATATGTGATATTAGTGCATCTAATTAGACGATATGATTATGGATATATTTTAGACATGATTCGTTGATGATGCAGGTTGAGGATAGCTTGTCGACGAGACTCACATGTGGAGTAGAGGGGGTCATGCAGGACTACCAAAGATGTTGAGGGAGAGGTGTGGACAACAACCCTCCCACAACCTACTAGCACTCTCGCTGTGGCTCGAACTCTAGATTAATGATTACCTAGTTCAAGAGGACCACAATGTTGTGAGGGAAGACTGTGATAGTCACTCACAATGATTCTAAGTTGCACGCAATAAGGCAAGGGCCTTATTCCTTTAGTCTCCCACAAGATCACCTAGTGGAGTGTTGACTCCAGGGGTTATGGATTTTTACCAAGTCAATCAAGAGGCGAGTGGCACCCTTGGAGCATGTGGTATGTCCTGAAGGGCACATTGCACAAGAAAAATGGAAAGAGGTTACTGGTACCCTTGGAGCATGTAGTGTATCCTGAAGGGCACATCGCACAAGAGAAACCGAAAGAGGTGAGTGGCACTCTTGAAGCACCTAGTGCATCCTAAAGGGCACGTCGCATGGTTATTTAATAAATGAATAAACCTAGATGGCTTTAGGACAATAAAATGTTAAGGAAAATTTCAAACCTTTCCCTTAAAAATGTGTCGCCCCACCTAGGAAATTAAGGTCTAGGTCTAATCTTTACTAGTGGAAAAATTTTACCTTTTTATAAAAAATAATAATAATATATATATATATATATATATATATATATATATATATAAAATAATAATAATAATAAATATAATCTTCATTAACCTTATGAAAAGAAGGGGTAATCAACTAAAGTGTTTTATAAAAATCTTTTGGGATAAATATTAAAAAGGGGAATGATTTGTTTACTTTTGATGCTAATTAAAAATTTAATTCATAAAAAAAGGGGGGAAAAGGGTAAGTTTCTGCACATGCCTTTTTGAGTTTAATTAAAAAGGGAAAAAGGGGAAATCTAAAATAATTAGGAAACTAGGAAAAAGTGGAAACCTTAAAAGAAAGGGGAAGCACTAGGAAAAAGTAGTTAGTCCAACTTAGTAAGGTATCTACCAGTTAAGAATATTCTAATTTAAACTGAACTAGCAAATTAAAAATGGGGAAAGTCATTAAAACCTATAAGGGAATTTTGGGGACACCTAGGAGTGATTCTAGGAGTGACTCTAGGTGAGTGAGGGAAATAAGGGTTATTAATTAATTAAAGAAATTATTTTTTGGAGGAATGAAGGGGATGGGTGACACATGTACGGGGAGGATTTTTATGAATTAATTTATTAAACTTTAAATAAAATGGGATTTTGGGAAAGTAAGGGACTTTGAAACTCTGTATAATGGAGGGACGATAAGGATGATGCATGCATTCTATTTTGCGTAATGTTACGCTGCAGAAATCTATACTTGACTGACTTAGCTTGTGGGAGTTGGGATACCTAGCTCGGTGAGGGGTGGTAGCTCAGCCTTGCGAGGTGAGCTGGGAGCTAGTTGATTCTCTGGTTAGTGTGCGTGGCCCCTTTGTAGCTCGGGGGGCTAAGGGGGAATAAGAGTACCACTAGCATTGGCGGGGAGGTACCGATAAAGTCTCGTCGATCCTCAAGCGAGATTTTCATAGAGCAAGCGATACATCAACTCAGAGAAGGTGATCAGGCAATGGTACACTTTCTTTATTTTTGCAATGTAGATTGTAGTATGATTTATGATTTGGATCTGGATGTTTAATTGGGTAAGGAATTTGATTGTCTTAGTGTTCTAGTTGATGACTGAATTTTTCCTTAGCCTATAGCTCTATGATTGATTGAATCCCATGGCCTTCGATTCCCGGCATGTCTTGACTACCCTTTGGTGTATTGATTTGTGAAGATAGTGGTTTTTTTTCCGTTTTTTCCCTAGCTCATCAGACCTCTCCTAAGAAGTCGGCTAGGAGCCTGATCTATGGTCATCGCATCAAAATTAATAGACCTATGGATCTCAATGCCCTACTTTTCTATGCCCAGATAATGAGCGAAGGACATTCCTCCCAGTTGTCTACCTTTGTTGTTTTCCTTGGCTGATTGTTTTGACTTGCGCCATCTAGCAAAGACCTCTGTGTATGGATTATCTTGTGTCCTTGTTGGTTTTTCTCTGCACCTTGATTGATAGAATTCCTGCGATCATTTCAATGACTTTTCCCAATGGATTCTTGCGATTCTCTTACTGTTGTTTGTGTTTTATATTTGGTATCCTGGAAATGGAAAAATGTTTTTTTTGTGTTATTCATGTCTGCGTTGTATTGGTATCCTGGCAATGGAAAAATGAATTAATTTCCTTGTTTGTGTTTTATATTTGGTATCCTGGAAATGGAAAAACGTTTTTTTATGTGTTATTCATGTTTGCGTTATATTGGTATCCTGGAAATGGAAAAACGAATCCATTTCCCTGTATGCGTTTTTATAATTGCTATCCTGGTAAGGGAGAATCATTTTGGTTATTCTTGTATGCATTTGCATTTGGCATCTGGGCAATGAAAAGGGAAACCATGATTTTTCCATTTAAAATATGTCTAAGATCGGTGTTGAAATGCCCATATTTTTTCCTCTTAAAAGTTGACTGAGTTGTTGTTGAAATGCCCATGATTTTGTCATTTAATACCTGACTGAGATTGTTGTTGAGATGCCCACGTGTTTACCTTTTAGAATTTGACTGAGTTGTTATTTAAATGCACACGTTTTTTCCTTATAAATGTTGACTGAGTTGTTGTTGAAATGCCCACGATTTTCCAATTAATACATGACTGAGATTGTTGTTGAGATGCCCATGCTTTTTCCCTTTTAAAAGTTGACTGAGTTGTTGTTGAAATGCCCATGATTTTCCATTTAAAATGTGACTGAGATTGCTGTTGAAATGGCCACGAATTTTCCATTAATTTGACTGATTGAGTTCCTTGTTGAAGGGGCACAAATTCCTAGTTAGAATGATGACTGTGTTTGCTAAAATGGACACGAAATTTCCTTAAATGTTGATTGAGCTGATGTTGAATGACCATGAGTTGATCCTTCTACAGTTTTGTATTGTCCTTTTATTCTTCTTCACTTAGAGTGTATACCCAGCGTTCTCACTGCCAAACTTTAATTGCCACAATGAGGTTACTGGCCATATCAATTACCATGTTAATTGCAATAATAGATGCTATATTAATTGCCATATTACTTGCCAGAAAAATTGCTACAACAATATTAATGGTCATAAGTTCCCCTCTTACTGTTAATTGCCATGTTAAATTGCAATGTTAAATGCTATATTATTTTCCATATTAATTGCCATGTTATTTGCTATAGTGAGTTAATGATCAGCAGATTCCTTCTTATTGATTAATTGTCGCAGCGAGTTAAATCGTTAACAATATGTAAACGCCTTATTATTGAGCAATTAATTGTTATGTAACAGTCATACAAATTGTCTTGTTACTGTTGTATTAATTTTTATGTTAAACAACATGTTAATCGCCTTGTTATTGCTATATTACTTGTTATGATAAAAGTTATGTAAATTGCCTTCCTATTGTGCTATTAATTGTTATGTTAACAGTCATGTAATTGCCTTGTTACTGTTATATAAATTGATATGTTAATAAACACATTAATCACCTTGTTATTGCTATATTACTTGTTATGATAACAGTCATGTAAATTGCCTTGTTATTACTAATTTAATCATTAGGTAACCGCTATGTTAATTGCCTTGTTATATTGCTACAACGATGTTAGTAGTTAGCAATTTCCTTCTCAATGATAATAGACAGCTAGTATTGTTGGTTCGGTCAATATAGATAGACTACATGTTGAGATTAAATTGTTCATAAGTGTTATAATGGTAGCATCCTACATTAAGATTGTTAATATTGTTATTCAAGTTAATGGCCAGTTGGATGGAGATTTTCGATTAATATAGAATTAGGTTATAATAATGATTAAAATTAGGTTGGTGAGTAAAGACTAGATTGCCAATTTTAGACTTTCTAAATTGATTATAGTGGAGGTTAKATGGTATTTATAATTATAGTTTTAGTATTGATTACTTAGACTTGCACGATTTATTGTATTAACGTTAAATTAGCGGGTGCATTATCGACTAATTGTAACTTGACGTGCCCTGTTTAGAATGGAAGCCATGTTAAAATAGTTTGTAATGATTGACTAGTTTAGACTGGGTGATTGGTTGGGTCAGGGATGATGTCATGTATTGGCTTGCATCATCCCTTGTTTTCGTCCTCTGGTGTTTCATCGACCTGTTGTTGGGGTATGGGTGTGGTTTTTCTTTAGATATTCGGTTTCTAGCACGTCAGAATTATCTAGAGTCCTTGGTCTTGATAGGATGAGTGGTGCCAAGGTTGTCTACACGTCTATCACCTAGGGATGAAATGATTTCTAATGAGGGGATGATGGTATGCCCAATGGCATAGCGGTGAATGAAAACCTGGCCGGAGTCAGTGTGTGTTGAGGAGTGTTGTCAAGCGTGGTAAGTTGCTTGGGCACATGCGTGGAACACCTTCATGCGTTTGTTTCATGTGCCTTGAGGTTCTAGTCTTTGTTTGTCTAGGCCATTGTGTCAGGATGGGGATGTTGTCCCTTAGCTTGTAGGTGTGGTCATGTTTGGGTCAAGCGGGTATTCATTCCTCCTGGTTATTTTGTGCATGTTTTCCCAGGTTCCCTTGTGCCTCTGTGTGGTGTCATAGTAGCCTGTTTCTTGGAGTGCATCCTTATGTTCATCTTCTGTGGTGTGGTTAAATTGTTTTCATACTCACCTTCTTGCCTAAAAACCAAAAAAAAATAAAAATCACTTATGTTTCACTTCTTGTTGTAACTATGTTGTCATTACGACAACAAGCGAAGCATTTGGCCATACCCTTTAGGAGTCTTCAACATCCCATATATATATATATATATATATATATATATATATATATAT
>JASDQU010738481.1:159142-174394 GCA_032191745.1 Picea mariana | reverse complement strand
TTTGTCTTAATTGAAATGGTAGCTAGGTACTATAAGTAGAAATATGTAGGGTGTCATAAATATGGGGAAAACCTCCTTCCCGTAAGGAGCACCCTCCCTACACTAGAAATGGAAAGTGTTAGGATAATTCACATAAATGGGAGGGCCACTCAAGGAAATAAAATCAATCCTAATAGAAAATTCCATCAAATTCAACCATAAGTAAAATTAACAAGGTTTACTCAAGTAGGGTGAGTTGGTATAGGCTAAGAATAGAAAGAAGAATGGTCACAAGAAGGTGTGAGGAGGCTTCCTAGAGTAGTGTGCCCTTGGTCAAAGTCATAGTAAAATATAGAAAGTGAACCTTATATGTAACCCCATCAAGAACCCTCTAGAAGCTACAAAAATGGATTTCGACCGTGAAAAGTTAAACACCTTGGAATGACTTGAAATTTAACATTGTTTTGGTATGCCATACTGGGTATCCAAAAAAATAAACACCCTGCTAAAAAATCCTACTAAAAATAGATAGAATTTTCATGGTCTTGGATTGAGCTGAAATTACCATGAACAATTATCAATAATGGGTCCTGAAAAATGTGATCCTCCTATAATTTTAACCCAATTTCTAAAACATCTTCCAAAAATAGAATTTTCTAAAAATATAAACTTCTTTGACTTGCCTCAAATTCAAACCATATGTCCATAACCATAAAGGGTATTCAAAAATATGATCAAATCCAAATATATATATATATATATATATATATATATGACTTTCAAGAAATGCAAATACATGAATTTGGCCATACCCTTTGGGAGTCTTCAACATCCCATACTTTCTCTAAATGTCGTAATTAATATATAAGTACGGGGAACCTACTACCAMTAAAACATGACCGAATACATGTGATGTGCCTTTAGCAGACCTRTATATAATMTACCTAMTCAAATGTAACATCCYRCTCTTGCACACTGAGCRAACTTATTCTTTKAGGACACTTGCTCGAAARTGGTCCAGATTATTATGCTATTAACACATTGATTTTGATTATGAGGCATTATGGGTTGATGTCATGTTGTTTTGTTGCATTGACATAGATAGGTGATATTGAATTGGTCTTATTGAGTGTGCAGGATTTTGGACCTTGAGGATGCAGAGGCATCGATGGAACCCGTTGGATTCTRGATCAAGTCAGGGAGTGAACTATTGAGGTTTGATTGTTTTATATGTGATATTAGTGAATCTAATTAGACGATATGATTATGGATATATTTCTGACATGATTTGTTGATGATGCAAGCTAACGATAGTTTGCCGACCAGACTCACATGTGGAGTAGAGGGGTCACGCAGGACTACCAGAGATGTTGAGGGAGAGATGTGGACAACAACCCTGCCACAACCTACTAGTACTCTCGTCGCAGCTCGAACTATAGGTTAACGATTACCTAGTTTGAGAGGACCACGATGCCATGAGGGAAGACTATTATAGTCTCTCATGATGATTCTAAGGGGAACACAATAAGGAAGGGGCCTTATTCCTTAGAGGCCCTTAGTCTCCCACAAGATCAGCTCGCGGAGTGTTGACTCCAGGGGTTATTGATGTCTACCAAGTTAGTCAAGAGGTGAGTGGCACCAATGGAACACGTGGTGCACCCTCAAGGGCATACCACACAGGAAAAATGGAAAGAGGAGAGTGGTACCCTTGGAGCACGTGGTGCATCCTGAAGGGCACGTCGCACAAGAGAAACCGAAAGAGGTGAGTGGCACCCTTGGAGCACCTAGTGCTTCCTAAAGGCCACACCGTGTGGTTATTTAATAAATGAAAAAACCTAGATGGATTTAGTACAATAAAGTGTTAAGGATTATTTGAAACCTTTCCCTAAAAAATGTGTCGCCCCCCCTAGGGAATTAAGGTCTAGATCTAATCTTTGCTAGTGGTAAAGTTTTACCTTTTTATGATAATAATAATAATAATATATAAAAATAAAAAATAAAAATAAAATAAATAATAAAGATAATCTTCATTAACCTTGTGACAGGAAGGGGTAAGCAATTAAATTGTTTTATAAAAATATTTTGGGATAAAACTTAAAAAGGGGAATGACTTTTTTACTTTTTATGCTAATTAAAAATTTAATTCATAAAAAAACAGGGCAAACGGGTAAGTTTCTTCACATGCCTTTTTGAGTTTAATTAAAAAGGGAAAAAGGGGAAATATAAAATAATTAGGAAACTAGGAAAAAGTGGAAACCTTAAAAGAAAGGGGAAACACTAGGAAAAAGTAGTTAGTCCAACTTAGTAAGGTATTTGCCATTTAATAACTTTCTAATTTAAACTGAACTAGCAAATTAATAATAGGGAAAGTCATTAAAACCTGTAAGGGAATTTTGGGGACACCTAGGAGTGACTCTAGGTGGGTGAGGGAAATAAGGGTAATTAATTAATGAAAGAAATAGTTTTTGGAGAAATGAAGGGGATGGGTGACACATGTACCAGGAGGATTTTTATGAATTAATTTATTAAACTTTAAATACAATGGGATTTTGGGAAAGTAAGGGACTTCAAACCTCTATATAATCGAGGGAGGAGAAGGATGATGCACATATTCTGTTTTGCATAACGTTACGCTGCATAAATCTATACTTGACTAACTTATATTGTGGGATTTGCGATACCCAGCTCGGTGAGGAGTGGTAGCTTAGCCTTGTGAGGTGAACTGGGAGCTAGTTGATTCTTTGGTTAGTGCGTGTGGCCCCTTTGCGGCTTGGGGGGCTATGGCGAAAGAAGAGTACCCATAGAATTTGTTGGGAGGTAACGGYGAAGTCTCATCAGTCGACAAGCGAGAGTTGCACGTAACACATGAGACATCAACTTAGATTGAGCAATCAGGCAATGATACACTTTCTTTATTTTTGCATGGTATATTGTCTTAATGTTCTAGTTGATGATTGAATTTTTCCTTAGCCTATAGCTCGATGATTGATTGACTTCCATGGAATTCAATTCTAGACATGTCTTGACTGCCCTTTGGTGTATTGATTTATGAAGATTGTGGTTGTTTTTTCCTTTCGTCCCTAGCTCATTAGTCCTCGCCTGAGCAGTCGACCAGGAGCCTGATCTATGGTCGTGGCTTCAGCATTAATAGACCTATGGATATCAATGCCCTTCTTTTATGTGGGTGGATGATGAGCGAAGGACAATCCTGTCAACCGTCCACCTCCGTTGTTGTCCTTGGCTAATTGTTTTGACTTGCGATATCTAGAAAAGGGCTTCTATGTATGGATTGTCTTGCATCCTTGTTGTTTTTTCTTTGTGCCTTGACTGATAGAATCCCTGCGATCATTTCAATGAATTTTCCCAATGGATCCTTGCGGTTCTCTTACTGTTGGTTGTGTTTTATATTTGGTATCCTAGAAATGGAAAAACTTTTTTTTTGTGTTATTCATGTCTGGGTTATATTGGTATCCTGCCAATGGAAACAGGAATTCATTTCCCTATCTACGTTTTATATTTGGTATCCTGGAAATGGAAAAAAAAATAAAAATTGTTATTCATGTTTGCATTGTATTGGTATCGTGGCAACGGAAAAATGAGCTCATTTCCTTGTCTGCATTTTTATAATTGGTATCCTAGTAAGGGAAAAGCATTTTGGTTATTCTTGTATGCATTTCCATTTGGCATCCAAGCAATGAAAAGGGGAAACCTTGATTTCTCCATTTAATACATGACTGATATTGTTGTTGAAATGCCCACGTTTTTTCCTTTTAAAAGTTGATTGAGTTGTTGTTGAAATGCCTACTTTTTTTCCTTTTAAAAGTTGACTAAGTTGTTGTTGAAATGCCCACGATTTTCCATTTAATACGTGACTGAAATTGTTGTTGAAATGCCCACATTTTTGTCCTTTTTAAAGTTGACTGAGTTGTTGTTGAAATGCCCATGATTTTCCATTTAAAACGTGACTAAGATTTCTTTTGAAATGACCACGAATTTGCCATTAAATTGATTGACTGAGTTTGTTGTTGAAGGGACATGAATTGTTAGTTAGAATGATGACTACGTTTTCTAGAATGGATACGAAATTGCCTTAAATATTGACTGAGTTGTTGTTGAATGACCACGAGTTGATCCTTCTGCAGTTTTGTATTGTCCTTTTATTCTCCTTCACTTAGAGTGTATATCGATCATTCTAACTGCCAAGATTTAATTACCACAGTGAGGTTGCTCGCCATATTAATTACCATGTTAAATGAAATAATAAATGTTATATTAATTGCCAGAACAATTGCTACAGCAATATTAATGGTCAGCAGTTTCCCTCTTACTATTAATTGCCATGTTAAATTGCAATGTTAAATGCTATATTATTTTCCATATTAATTGCCATGTTATTTGCTACAGTGAGTTAATGATCAGCATATTTTTTCTTATTGATTTATTGCCGCAATGATTTAAATGGTTAACAATATGTAATTATGTTGTTATTGAGGTATTAATTGTTATGTAACAGTCATACAAATTGCCTTGTTACTGTTGTATTACTTTTTATGTTAAACAACATGTTAATCGCCTTGTTACTGTTATATTATTTGTTATGTTAATCAACATGTTAATCGCCTTGTAATTTCTATATTACTAGTTATGATAATAGTCAAGTAAATTGCCTTGTTATTGCTAATTTAATCTCTAGGTAACTGCTATGTTAATTTCCTTTCTATATTGCTACAACGATGTTAGTAGTTAGCAGTTTCCTTCTCAATGATAATAGACAGCTAGTATTGTTGGTTCGTTCAATATAGCTAGACTACATGTTGATATTAAATTGTTCATAAGTGTAATAATGGTATCATCCTACATTAATATTGTTAATATTGTTATTCAAGTTAATGGCTAATTAATATAGAATTGTCCATTTAGGTTGTAATAATCATTAAAATTAGGTTGGTGAGTAAAGACTAGATTGCCAATTTTAGACTTGCTAAATTGATTATAATGGAGGTTAGATGGTATTTATAATTATATTTTTAGTATTGATTACTTGGACTTGCAAGATTGATTGTATTAAGGTTAAATTAGCTGGTGCATTATTGACTAATTGTAACTTGACGTGCCCCGTTTAGAATGGAAGCCATGTTAAAATAGAATGTAATCATTGATTGGTTTAGACTAGTTGATTGGTTGGGTCAGGGATGATGTTCTGTATTGGCTTGCGTCATCCCTTGTCTTCGTCCTCTGGTGTTTCATCGACCTGTTGTTGGGGTATGGGTGTGGTTTTCCTTTCAGTATTCAGTTTCTAGCGCGTTGTATTTATCTAGAGTCCTCAGTGTTGATAGGATGAGTGGTGCCAAGGTTGTCGAGACGTCTACACCTGGGGATGGAATGATTCCTGATGAGGGGATCATGGAACTCCCAATGGGATAGCGTCGAATGAAAATCTGGTCAAAGTTGGTGCATGTTGGGGAGTGTTGTCGAGTGTGGTAAGTTGCTTGGGTACATGGGTGGAACACCTTCGTGTGTTTGGTTCACATGCCTTGAGGATCTAGTATTTGTTTGTCTAGGTCGTTGTGTCGGTATGGGGATGTTGTCCCTTAGCTTGTAGGCATGGTCATGTTTCTGTCGGGAAGGTAGTCATTCCTCCTTGTTATTCTGCACATGTTTGCCCAGTTTCCCTTGTGCCTGTGTGTGGTGTCATAATAGCCTATTGTCCAAACTGCGTGCTTGTGTTCATTGTCAGTGGTGTGGTTAAACCGTTTTCGTCATCGGATTCTTTCCTAAAAACAAACAAAAAAAAAACACTTTTTCTTCGCTTGTTGTCATAATGATGGGGTCATTACATGTGGTATCAGAGCGGGTTCAACCCGTGACTTGGGATCACTACAACTTTCGTTGATATGATTTGATTATAATGTTGCTAATTAATTTGACTTTTACTCATGGAGGTAATCATGGTTTGAGGACGTCGCAGAGGCAGATGATGGGGTGCTAGGGGAGGAGGTGCGATGCCTCCAGTAGCATCCACACCTGAGGGGTCTAACCCCTAGGGAGACGAGCAGGTTGTTGGGTAGGAGAAGATAGCAGTGGGTGACATGGGTGGGATGCTGAGGTCTTTTCAGTGGATGTCTGAGGCACTGATCAGTTGTTTGGAAAAAGAGGAGGCCTAGGCACAGACACCCCCTAAGGATCCACTGCTCACTCCCATTGGTACTGGTAGCATTCACCGTGAGCTTGAGAAGGTCAAATTTCTCAAGTTTTTTGGTGCCCCGGATGGCGCAGCCATTGAGGCTTGGTTGGAGAATATGGCGATGAGGTTTTCACATCACGACTATACCTGCAACATGAAGGTCTTCATGGTGGTCTTTCAATTGAAGGGGAGCACTCTTCTATGTTGGAAGATGCTCCTACTGCAACTGAACATGGTCGTCGAAGATGTTTCATGGGAACTGTTCGAGGAACGGTTCTGAGAGAGGTACCTATCAGAGGAATTTATTGAGAGTCACCTCAATGAGTTCAATGCCTTAGGATAGGGTGGATGTACGGTTACTGAGTACGAGGCACGTTTTATGGACCTACTCCGGTATGCTCTGCATCTTAACACTGAGAAGATTAAGGTCAACAGGTTTTTGTGTGGCCTTAATGGTAGCATACGTGCAAATTTTAGGATTATGATGCCTCAAACCTTGGATGATGTCATCCAGAAGGCCCTCATAGCGGAGGAGGAGGTTATCAGCGTGGGTCAGAGAAGGACTTCAATGAGACCAGTAGGGCAGGTTTCATCTGGTGCATAGTAGCATTAGACACCAACCAGACCTACGCCAGGATATCGTCACTTCTAGAGGGGATCCACTTTCACTACACCTCAACGATCGATGCCTTAGCAACGGACACCTTATCGAGGACCACAACATCATCAACAATGTCAACCGCAGCAGCAATAGTTTAGGCATGCTCAACATAACAAACCAGGATTCCAGGTCGGTGGGCCATCATCTTCTACTTCGGGTACCAGGACTATTGGATCGAAGAAGGGGTGTTGGATGTGTGGGGATCCACACTACCAACGTGACTTCCCTATGGAGAGGACTAGAGAATCTGGATCAGCTGGACCCACTACCAAAGGAGATTTGGGCAAGGTCCATCGGATTCATGAAATGGTGAATAACCACCAGGCAAAGCACTAGTCAACTGTGCTCGAGACGTCAGGTACCATCGCTGACTAGACCCTTAGTATTTTGATAGATCTCGATGCTACCAAGAGTTTCATTCCTGCTGCAGTGCTAAAAAGGATTAAGGTAGAGGTAGTCGAACAAGACGAGTTTAGGTTCGTAGAGATGGCTTCTGGAGCCAAACAGAAGATTGGAGGAAAGGTTACGGGTTGTACCCTTAACCTAGGATAGATTTTCACCAGGGCCAACCTGTATGTCACGATCTTTGGATCTTATGACGTCATGATCGGTATGGACTGGTTGGAATCGCATGAGGCGATACTCAATTGTAAGCCAAAATGATTAAGTTTGGTTGATGATGAAGGATAGAGACGTGTGATTATAGGTTGGAACTAGGGAGTTTCCCTGAGGTTCATCTCTTCCTTGTAGCTACTGAAGAGAATGCACAAGGGGTCCAAGATTTATGCAATCCTTGCATTAAACAAGAAGGGAGTGGTAGAAGGCCTAAAACACCTTCTGGTGGTGAGAGAGTTTGTAGACATATTTCTGGAGGAGCTACCTGGGATGTCGCCAGAGAGGTAATTGGAGTTTACCATGGACCTAAAAATGGAGACTGAACTGATAAAAAGAATGCCTTATCATATATCGACCCCAAAGTTATAGTAGTTGAGAATGAAACTGAAATAATTGTTGGACCTAGGACTGATACATCCAAGTGTGTCACCGTGGGGTGTGCTTGTTATTTTCATATGAAATAAGGGTGGGTCATGGAGGTTCTGCATTGAATGTTGTTATTTTAACAAGGAAACAATCAAGAATCAATATCTGTTGCCGAGGATTGATGATCTGTTGATCAAATGAAGGGCACAACGGTGTTCTTAAAGATCGACTTGTGATCAAGATACCACTAGTTACGGATTAAGGGGTATTGATGAGTTTGATGAATGGGGTGTTCCATGAGTACTTCGACAAGTTCATCCAAGTATTCATTGACGATATTTTTATTTACTCTCAGATGACAGAGGAGCATGACGAGCACTTACGCTTGGTACTACAATGTTTGCAAGAGCATAAATTGTATGGGAAGTTGTCCAAATTCTCATTTTATCGATCAAGGATTCACTGCTTGGGGCATGTCATCTTTGGCAAAGGTATCATCATGGATCAAACAAAGGTCGAGGCTATTATGGAATGGCCTGCGCCGATTAATGTCCCAGAAGTGCATACCTTCATGGGTTTAGTAGGATACTATCGATGGTTCATCGAGGGATTTTTTAAGATAGCAAATCTGATCATAGAATTACAAAAGAAAAATAAGAAGTATGTTGGGACCGAGAAATGCGTGGAAGAATCTCGGAGGCTTAAGGAGATGTTGACAACAACATTGATACTAAAGGTCCCTGACCTGGACACAAACTTATTGGTATGGACTGACACATCCAAGGAAGTCTTATTCAGATTCTTGATGCAAGACAAAGGAGTGATCTCTTACATCTCGAGGAAATTGAGAAGGCATGAGGAGAACTAGGTGCCGCATGATTTGGAGTTGTTATCCATCATATATGCCTTGAAGGTTTGGATACACTACCTTGTTGGATGAAAATTTGAACTAAAGACAGAACACTGTGGACTAAAACACATCTTTACGCAAAGTGACCTGAATGTGTGACAATGACGTTGGTCGGAATTTCTTAGCGAGTATGACTTCGAGATTACATCATAAAAGGAACATTGAACTAAGTGGAAGATGCAGTGAGTCAGAGACCATGCATATTTTTAGTGTTGTCTCTTTAGACGAATCTATGTGAAAAGATTCTAACTTTACAGCGTGATGATGACTGGTACAAAGAGGTCGAGGGTTTTATCAGAAAAAACACAATGATGGTACCAAGATTTGAAGGATTTACGTTTGATGACGATGGTTTATTGAGGTTTAAAATTTGGATTTACGTACCACCAAACGACGAGTTGAGGATCTTGATCCTAAGCGAGGCTCATAGAGAAGTTTACATGGCTCACCCAGGAGTCACAAAGATGAGGGCGGACCTTAAACCCTTATTGTTTTGGAAGGCAATGAAGGCAGATATAGTCAACTATCTGGCCAGATTTATAGAATGTCAGCAGGTAAAGGATAAAAATAGACATCCAACAAGATTACTACAGCCACACAATATTCTAGAATCGAAATGGGCGGCTATTTCGATGGATTTTATTGTTGGGTTTCCACTGACGGCAAGGAGACATGACTCGATTTTCATAGTAGTAGACACTCTGATGAAGAGTGATCACTTTGTTCCTGTGCGTACGACGTATCAGACACCTGACATAGCTAGAGTTTTCATCAGTGAGATTGTCAGGCTGCATGGTGTGCCTAAGAGGATTATATCTGATTGCATATTAGTGTTTACTGGATAATTTTGGATGAGTTTCCAAGAGGCCTTGGGAACCCAACTTAACTTCAGTACTGCATACCACCCGGAGGCTGACAGGAAGACCGAGTGAATGAACCAGGCCTTGGAGGACATTTTACGCATGTACGTGATGGACCAACAAAAGCGTTGGGAATAATTCTTTCCACTGGTGGAATTCACTTATAACAATAGTTACCAAAGCACCATTAAGATGGCGCCTTTTGATTTTATTTACAGGAGACCATGTCGGACGCCTTTGATTTGGGATCAGCTTGAAGATAGGGTCCTTCCAGGTATTGACATATTTTCTTCCAGGTATTGGAGGAGGGGGCGCTCACGGTTGAGCCAATCTGGATCCTGGATCATCCCGTTCGACAACTACCACATCGAACAGTAGATCAGGTCAAGGTCCAGTGGGACAAATATAGTCCACACTCGATGACCTGGGACAACGCATATGATATGCGCCAACAGTTTCCATTTTTGTTTGATAGATAGACTTATGATATTGTGATACACATTATTTCATCACTTATACTGTGAAACTTCGGGACAAAGTTTAGACCAAGAGGGGGTGTATGTAACATCCTGCTCTTGCACACTGAGCGAACTTATTCTTTGAGGACACTTTCTCACAAGTGATCTAGATTATTATGCTATTAACACATTGATTTTGATTATGAGGCATTATGGGTTGATGTCATGTTGTTTTGATGCATTGACATAGACAGGTGCTATTGAATCGGTGTTACTGAGTGTGAAGGATTTCAAACCTCGAGGATGCAGAGGCATCGATGGAACCCCTTGGGCTTCAGATCGAGTCGGGTAGTGAACTATTAGGGTTTGATTGTTTTATATGTGATATTAGTGCATCTGATTAGACGATATGATTATGGATATATTTCAGACATGATTCGTTGATGATGTAGGTTGAGGATAGCTTGTCGACGAGACTCACATGTGGAGTAGAGGGGGTCACTTAGGACTACCAAAGATGTTGAGGGAGAGATGTGGACAACAACCCTCCCACAACCTACTAGCACTCTCGCTGTGGCTCGAAATCTATATTAATGATTACCTAGTTCGAGAGGACCACAATGTTGTGAGGGAATACTGTGATAGTCGCTCACAATGATTCTAAGTTGCATGCAATAAGGCAAGGGCCTTATTCCTTTAGTCTCCCACAAGATCACCTCGTAGAGTGTTGACTCCAGGGGTTATTGATTTCTACAAAGTCAATCAAGAGGCTAGTGGCACCCTTGGAGCATGTGGTATGTCCTGAAGGGCACGTTGCGCAAGAAAAATGGAAAGAGGTGAGTGGCACCCTTGAAGCACGTGGTGTATCCTGAAGGGCACATCGCGCAAGAGAAACCGAAATAGGTGAGTGGCACCCTTGAAGCATCTAGTGCATCCTGAAGGGCACGTCGCATGGTTATTTAATAAATGAATAAACCTAGATGGATTTAGGAAAATAAAATGTTAAGGAAGATTTCAAACCTTTCCCTTAAAAATGTGTCGCCCTGCCTAGGAAATTAAGCTCTAGGTCTAATCTTTACTGGTGGTAAAATTTTACCTTTTTATAAAAAAAAATAATAAAAAATATATATATATAAAATAATAATAATAATAATAATAATAATAATAAATATAATCTTCATTAACCTTGTGAAAACAAGGGGTAATCAATTAAAGTGTTTTATAAAAATCTTTTGGGATAAATCTTAAAAAGGGGAATGGTTTGTTTACTTTTTATGCTAATTAAAAATTTAATTCATAAAAAAGGGGGGGCAAAAGGTAAGTTTCTGCACATGCCTTTTTGAGTTTAATTAAAAAGGGAAAAAGGGGAAATCTAAAATAATTAGGAAACTAGGAAAAAGTGGAAACCTTAAAAGAAAGGGGAAGCACTAGGAAAAAGCAGTTAGTCCAACTTAGTAAGGCATCTACCAGTTAAGAACATTCTAATTTAAACTGAACTAGCAAATTAATAATGGGGAAAGTCATTAAAACCTATAAGGGAATTTTGGGGACACCTAGGATCGATTCTAGGAGTGACTCTAGGTGAGTGAGGGAAATAAGGGTAATTAATTAATTAAAGAAATTATTTTTTAGAGGAATGAAGGGGATGGGTGACACATGTACGGGGAGGATTTTTATGAATTAATTTATTAAACTTTAAATAAAATGGGATTTTGGGAAATTAAGGGACTTTGAAACTCTGTATAATGGAGGGAGGAGAAGGATGATGCATGCCTTCTGTTTTGCGTAACATTACGCTACAGAAATCTATACTTGACTGACTTAGCTTGTGGGAGTTGGGATACCTAGCTCGGTGAGGGGTGGTAGCTCAGCCTTGCGAGGTGAGCTGGGAGCTAGCTGATTCTCTGGTTAGTGTGCGTGGCACCTTTGTAGCTCGGGGGGCTAAGGGGGAATAAGAGTACCACTAGCATTGGTTGGGAGGTATCGATGAAGTCTCATCGATCCTCAAGCGAGATTTTCACAGAGAAAGCGAGACATCAACTCAGAGAAGATGATCAGGCAATGGTACACTTTCTTTATTTTTGCAATGTAGATTGTAGTATGATTTATGATTTGGATCTCGATGTTTAATTGGGTATGGAATTTTATTGTCTTAGCGTTCTAGTTGATGACTGAATTTTTCCTTAGCCTATAGCTCGATGATTGATTGACTCCCATGGCCTTCGATTCCCAGCATGTCTTGACCACCCTTTGGTGTATTGATTTGTGAAGATTGTCGTTGTTTTTTCCTTTTTTCCCTAGCTCATCAGACCTCTCCTAAGAAGTCGGCTAGGAGCCCCATCTATGGTCATCGCATCAACATTAATAGTGCTATGGATCTCAATGCCCTGCTTTTCTATGCACGGATAATGAGTGAAGGACATTCCTGTCAGTTATCTACCTTCGTTGTTTTCCTTGGCTGATTGTTTTGACTTGCGCCATCTAGCAAAGACCTCTCTGTATGGATTATCTTGTGTCCTTGTTGGTTTTTCTCTGCACCTTGACTGATAGAATTCCTGCGATCATTTCAATGACTTTTCCCAATGGATTCTTGCGGTTCTCTTACTGTTGTTTGTGTTTTATATTTGGTATCCTAGAAATGGAAAAATGTTTTTTTGTGTTATTTATGTCTGTGTTGTATTGGTATCCTGGCAATGGAAAAACGAATTAATTTCCTTGTTTGTGTTTTATACTTGTTATCCTGGAAATGGAAAAACGTTTTTTTATGTGTTATTCATGTTTGCGTTATATTGGTATCCTGGAAATGGAAAAACGAATTCATTTCCCTGTATGCATTTTTATAATTGCTATCCTGGTAAGGGAAAAGCGTTTTGGTTATTCCTGTATTCGTTTGCATTTGGCATCTGGGCAATGAAAAGTTAAACCATGATTTTTCCATTTAAAATGTGTCTAAGATCGGTGTTGAAATGCCCATGTTTTTTCCTTTTAAAAGTTGACTGAGTTGTTGTTGAAATGCCCATGGTTTTGTCATTTAATACGTGACTGAGATTGTTGTTGAGATGCCCAAGTGTTTACCTTTTAAAATTTGACTGAGTTGCTATTTAAATGCACACGTTTTTTCCTTAATAAATGTTGACTGAGTTGTTGTTGAAATGCCCACAATTTTCCATATAACACATGACTGAGATTGTTGTTGAGATGCCCACGTTTTTTCCCTTTTAAAAGTTGACTGAGTTGTTGTTGAAATGTCCATGATTTTCCATTTAAAACGTGACTGAGATTGCTGTTGAAATGGCCATGAATTTGCAATTAAATTGATTGATTGAGTTCGTTGTTGAAGGGACACGAATTGCTAGTTAGAATGATGACTGTGTTTGCTAAAATGGACACGAAATTGCCTTAAATGTTGACTGAGCTATTGTTGAATGACCATGAGTTCATCCTTCTACAGTTTTGTATTGTCCTTTTATTCTCCTTCACTTAGAGTGTATACCCAATGTTCTCACTGCCAAACTTTAATTACCACAAC
This sequence comes from Picea mariana, assembly GCA_032191745.1. NCBI lineage: Eukaryota > Viridiplantae > Streptophyta > Pinopsida > Pinales > Pinaceae > Picea > Picea mariana. Next base: position 160,832 of record JASDQU010738481.1, on the reverse strand, counting down.
GAGGTTACTGGCCATATTAATTACCATGTTAATTGCAATAATAAATGCTATATTAATTTCCATATTACTTGCCAGAAAAATTGCTACAACAATATTAATGGTCATGAGTTTCCCTCTTACTGTTAATTGCCATGTTAAATTGCAATGTTAAATGCTATATTATTTTCCATATTAGTTGCCATGTTATTTGCTACAGTGAGTTAATGATCAGCATATTCCTTCTTATTGATTAATTGTTGCAGCGAGTTAAATGGTTAACAATATGTAATCGCCTTCTTATTGAGCTATTAATTGTTATGTAACAGTCATACAAATTGTCTTGTTACTGTTGTATTAATTTTTATGTTAAACAACATGTTAATCGCCTTTTTATTGCTATATTACTTGTTATGATAAAAGTTATGTAAATCGCCTTCCTATTGTGCTATTAATTGTTATGTTAACAGTCATGTAATTGCCTTGTTACTGTTATATAAATTGCTATGTTAATAAACACGTTAATCACTTTGTTATTGCTATATTACTTGTTATGATAACAGTCATGTAAATTGCCTTGTTATTTCTAATTTAATCGTTAGGTAACTGCTATGTTAATTGCCTTGTTATATTGCTACAMCGATGTTAGTAGTTAGCAATTTCCTTCWCAATGATAATAGATAGCTAGTATTGTTGGTTCAATCAATAAAGCTAGACTACATGTTGAGATTAAAKTGTTCATAAGTGTTATAATGGTAGCATCCTACATTAAGATTGTTAATATTGTTATTCAAGTTAATGGCCAGTTGGATGGAGATTTTCGATTAATATAGAATTAGGTTATAATAATGATTAAAATTAGGTTGGTGAGTAAAGACTAGATTGCCAATTTTAGACTTTCTAAATTGATTATAGTGGAGGTTAGATGGTATTTATAATTATAGTTTTAGTATTGATTACTTAGACCGGCACGATTGATTGTATTAACGTTAAATTAGCGGGTGCATTATCGACTAATTGTAACCTAATGTGCCCTGTTTAGAATGGAAGCCGTGTTAAAATAGTTTGTAATCATTGACTAGTTTAGACTGGGTGATTGGTTGGGTTGGGGACGATGTCATGTATTGGCTTGCATCATCCCTTGTCTTCGTCCTCTGGTGTTTCGTCGAACTATTGTTGGGGTATGGGTGTGGTTTTTCTTTAGATATTCGGTTTCTATCCTGTCAGAGTTATCTAGAGTCCTTGGTCTTGATAGGATGAGTGGTGCCAAGGTTGTCAATGCGTCTATCACCTGGGGACAAAATGATTTTTGATGGGGGGATCATGGTACACCCAATGGCATAGCGGTGAATGAAAACCTGGCCGGAGTCAGTGTATGTTGGGGAGTGTTGTCAAGCTTGGTAAGTTGCTTGGGAACATGCGTGGAACACCTTCGTGCGTTTGTTTCATGCGCCTTGAAGTTCTAGTCTTTGTTTTTCTAGGCCATTGTGTCGGGATGGGGATGTTGTCCCTTAGCTTGTAGGCGTGGTCAAGTTTGTGTCAGGCAGGTAGTCATTCCTCCTTATTCTCTGCATGTTTTCCCATGTTCCCTTGTGCCTCTGTGTGGTGTCATAGTAGCCTATTTCTCGGAGTGCATCCTTATGTTCATCTTCAGTGGTGTGGTTAAATTGTTGTCATCATCACCTTCTTACCTAAAAACCAAAAAAAAAAAAAA